>JANVCQ010021301.1:0-12435 GCA_025531925.1 Erythroxylum plowmanianum
GAATTAAGAGTCAAAAAGTGCATTAACAATCATGAAAGTGTAGCCAATTAATAAGATAAACTTGGGCTCAATCACTCACCCCCTTTCATCCCCATCTCCAGGTATCGAGCAGGAGATCGGATGAAAGAAAATCAAGGCATTTGTTCGATTTTGCATATCTTGTATTTTGTGTAATTTGGATTTTGGTATTGATATTGTATATGGCTTGGAATGCCATTGATGTTTTATAAGCATTTCCTTCAAGATGTAAATGAATTATGGATTTGCGTATGGAATTGGGATAAAATTTGTGTATGGTTATGGTATGTGAATGTGACTGTATATGATTATGATTTTGATTTTGTTTGGATTCCGGATAGGAGGTCCGATGAATTTGATGATTGAGAAATATAAAAGTGCTAATGGATTGAGAATTGATGGTATTTATTTTTGTATGTGCGAGATTTTTATGGAAAATGATTGAAAAAAAAGAATGAAATGAATTGAGGTTGTGGAATTGATAAATTCCATTTAGAATGTTGTATTGTTTTGAAACGTGGGCACGCTTTTGAAATGTGGGCACGTCATTGAATAAAGGTGAACAAATTGTGAAAAAAAAATTTATACCGATTTGGATTAGTTTAGATCAAGTGTCTTTATGGTTTCCAACACGACTTTTCTTTAAAGTACACGTTTTTGGATGTCGAAAATTTGTTTCAGCTCGATTGAACCGCTTGTTTGCTTTGATTCTGAGATTTTGTAAATTCGTTCCTTCGATTCCGCTTTGATTTGGTTCCACTTTATGACTTCCGAGCCAATTTGATTTCCTTTGGTTTTCGTCTACTTTGTGATTCCGAGTTTTCTTTTCCTTTCGCTTCCGCATTTTGTTTTTCGGATTCCGATTTTCGCTTTTGATTTTCCGCGTTAGATTTCCTTCGTTTTCTCTTTCGGTTTTTGTTTTTAGTTTTTTCGTTTTTCATTTTTCCGGTTGGGTTCCGGTTCCAAAATCGGGTCCCAACACGAACCCTTCTTGAAAGTTAGAACTATTAAATGAGAAATTATTGGCGATTATTTATGTGTAAAGAAAAGAAGAATTCTTGAATTTGAAATGAAGTAGAAAGGATAGTTAGGACAAGATGGGTTATATGTGAAATGTTGGAAGTTATAAGTTGAAACATGATCACTGAGTATGCTTCGATGTTTTAGCTATAACTTTTTCTCTAGTTATCCAAATGAGGTGATATTTGCTGTGGAGTAAACTAGAGAGATTGGGATATAAATTTTCTGATAAAATTGAGTTTTGATTCAGTCTCTAAGAATATCAATTTTCAGATGGAAGTTGAGCACAGAATGTTGTTTTAATATAAGATTAGTTTGGAAATGTTTGAGATATAACTTTTAGATTATGAAACCAAATTGAATGAATTTGGTTTTATTAGAAACTTAAGACAATGAGGAACATTTTTCTAGAAGGAAGTGCTACCAAATTCCTTCAATTTCCTTATCAGAAAAGGTCTTGATTTTTTTGGAAGAAGTTAGGCAATGAATTAAATGAATTTTGAGGTATTGATAGATTAATTTTGTTATTTTTGTGGAGTTAATAAGCATGTTAATGTGAGTAAGGTTTTATGACATGGATTAATGGAATTATAGTGTTAAGGTGGTAAGATTTCATGAGGGGCAAAATTGGCAAGTCACTTAAGCATTTAAGTTACAAGGCATATAAATAAGGGCAAAATGGGCATTGTTCAATCATTAATGGTATAAAAGGAAGAAGAAAAGAGTGTCTTACTTTTAGAAGAAGCAAAAAATGTGAATGAAAGGAGAGAAAGAGAGAGAAGCACGAAAAGAGAGATAGGATAGAAAAAGAAGAAAAAGCTAGGGTTTCTCCATTTCTTGGTCTTCAAGAGGGATTTTGAAGTTTATTCAAGAAGAAAAAAGGAAGAAGAGGAAGAGAGCTCTCATTCAAGCCAACAACTCGTTATTTGGTGAAGGATCAAGGTAAGAGCATTTTTGATTAGTTGGGTTTTTGAGAAGATTTTGGTTCATATAGCTTAAGAAATGTATGAGTTTAAGAATTCTAGGATCAATTTTAGTGAATATGTCTTATGAGTTTCTCAATTGGAATGCCTATTGATTTGGAGATTTTTGTCAATGTTGAAAAAAATCAAGAGAGGAATGGGAGCAAGGGGAGAGACATTTTTTAGCAAAGTTTCAAGCAAGGAAATCAAGGTGGGTTCCATGTTTATAATAGAGTAAATAAGCCACTTTTGTTTTCTTTAAATCAAGGAAATTTAATGATTTAAATTGCATCATAAGTGTTGCATTAATTGTGTCTTGAATGAATTGCAGAATTGCTACATGTTTGATATGTGAATTGTGTGATGATTTATGAAAATGATTTCTTTGAAAGGATTACATGTTTATGAAAACATGTTTTTGGAAATTGTTTTCGAAATATCTCATGTTTATGAAAAATCAAGTTTCGAAAAGTGCCACTTTGGACAACAAGTTTGAAATACATATTATGTGGGTTTGTGGTAATCCCTCAAGAACCATCACGTGTACGTTGACCAAGAAAAGGCTTCTCCAGCCTGCCCGCTAGTGGTACGGAGCTCCCTCAAGGACTCCCTCAATAATTCACGACTACATAGGACCATTATATGGAAATGTGTAGTGCGTTATATTTATGAATCTACCCAAACCATTCTGATGTGCTTATGTGCTTAGGATATATGAACAAGTTGTTGCATTCATGTTTTGTGGTTTGTAAATTTGACTACATTATGAGATTTTGAGAGACAAGTGTTTTATGGATTTCAACAAGATTTTCTATGACAATGAACTTTTGAATAGTTTTGCTTATTTTTTCGTTATAAGCATGTTATCCACGAGCTTTAAAGTTCACCCCCACTCTCTTTCCCCAATTCAGGTGATGAGCAAGAGATCAAGTGAAAGTGAATCAAGGTATAAACCGAATTTACATGTTTTGTGTTGTTTTGGAGTAATTTATGTAAAACAAAGCTGTAATTGCATTTTGAGCAATTATTATTTAAGTTCCATGTGTAATTTGAGAATTTTGGAATATTAATGTATTGTGGCTTGAAATGCCATTAAAGTTTGTAAAACTCTTAATTTATGATATTAATGAAAAATGGATTTGTGTATGGACATGAAATGTGAATTTGTGTATGGATGACTATGATGAATGTTAAGCATGAATGGTTGGTATATATACATATATTTTCACATCAGTGAGATGTTATGGAAAAGACACATAGGAATGTTATAAATGATGAGATGCTGTTGAATATGAAGAGTCAAATGAATTGAGGTTGAGAGTTTGATGAATTCTAATTGGTAGTTGAATTGTTATGAATGATGTGCAATTAAGGAAGTGAAGTTGGGATAAATTTCAAGTTTTCATGAGGGTAAATTGTGTGCTCTAAATTTAGGAGAAATTTTGTATTAATCTATGATGATTTTGACCAATTTGTCTTAATAGAAGTTATAGATGATCCTTCTAGCTTTCCAACGATATAAAGTATGTCAATTTTGGGTATCGGAGTTGAGAGATATGAGCATTATAAGTGATGATGCTGCATAGGAAGTATGAACATGATAGCTATGGTGAATGAGGAGATTTGTGGTATGTGATGAGTCATTGAGTTGATATTTGGGATTTTCATGAAATCATTTTGGTAATTGGATGTTTGATAAGTGATATTACTTTAGAAGAAGTGAAATTGGGAAGATTATGAGTGAATATGATGTTATATTGGATGTAGGAAGCATTGGAGAGGTTTTGGAGGGGTTTGGGGAACCCCTATGTCTATTAAAAGGACCTTCTCGGATGAAAAAGGGCTCCTAAACCAGTCTATGTCTGTTAAATGTACATGTATGCTCGTTAAACGGACCTTCTCAGCCAAAATGGGCTCCCAACCCCGACAATATCCATTAAATGGACATGGATGTAGGTTAAACGAACATTCACGAGACAACTACAGTAAATTGCTATTTTTGACCATTTTAGAGGCACAATCTCACTTTGTGATCTTCATAAACGTTGTATATCTTGAAGTCTACTTTCAAATAGTCTAAGAACAAACTCAATCAGACATATGTAGCAAAAGTTATCTCAATTGCGCCATGACAGATACAAAATGATTTAGGACACAAACATGTTGGATTCTTTTGGTCATAACTTCCTCATCCGACCTCTAAATGAAGTGATTCTTGAAGCAAGTGATTCTTGAAGCAATAGATTCCTAAGAAATTTATATATCTCTCAATGAAAATTGGGATCTTTTTTATTTTATTTGAAAAAGTTTGATTGTAAGAAAGTGAGAGGTCGGTTTAGAAAGCATGATTGGAGTATGAACACACTTTGGAGTTTTAAGCATATCTTGAGCTGTAGAGCTCCGATTTAGATGATTCTTTCTTCAAAGAAAACTAGAGATTTGGAGCTCCTATTTTTGTGAAGAATTCAAATTATGATTTTGGTGATTGACTAGTGTGGCCACACCACCCTTGTGAGATGACAGTCAAAGAGGGTTCTGTGGAAAAACCCTATAGGTTTATAAGCTCAAGTTTTATGACTTCGGTTGTTGGGCTC
The DNA here is from genome assembly GCA_025531925.1 of Erythroxylum plowmanianum. Classification (NCBI taxonomy): domain Eukaryota; kingdom Viridiplantae; phylum Streptophyta; class Magnoliopsida; order Malpighiales; family Erythroxylaceae; genus Erythroxylum; species Erythroxylum plowmanianum. The sequence continues at coordinate 4,595 of JANVCQ010021301.1, forward strand.
CAAAAACGGGGTCCAACATATTGTGGTTTCAAATCATAAAGATGAATCGATGATGTTCAAGTTTCATGATCCAAAGTTGGGCTCCACAAGCGGGGTTCAACATTTGTGGTATCAGAGCAAGAAGATGAATAGATGATGGTTCAGTAGATTTCATGGGAATATGCTCACGTTTCATGTTTTTGCAAGAGTTGGATTCCAGAAACAAGCGGGATCCAACAGAAACACATACTTTGGTTTGGGAAGAAGGGTAAGCTTAGTTCACTATACATTGGTCCTTATGAAATTCTGAAAATAATTGGACCAATAGCTTATCAACTGGCTCTTCCTGAAGAATTGGCCAGGTTACATGATGTGTTTCATGTTTTTATATTGAGAAGATATCGGTCTGATGTTACACATAAGATTCCTGTGTAAGAAATTCAAATGCAGCTAGATTTGTTGTACGAAGAAGGGTCAATTTCTATATTAGTCAGAGAAGTTAAACAATTTAGGAACGAGTCAATACCTTTCATAAAAGTACTCTGGCAACATCATGGACTTGAGGAAGCAACATGGGAACCAGAAGAATCCATGAAAATTCAATATCGGCAACTATTCAGATCAAGTATGAATTTTGAGGATGAAATTTCTTAAGGAGGGAAGATTTGTAACACCCCATGTTAGGGGTTAGAATATTGAGGAATTACAGTGTATAATATGCTTTGCATAATTGAGTTTTCACTTATATGTGCATATGCAATTTTGGACACATACAAATATTTGTACATACATTCATTGAAATTTTTTCGGGTATAAGTGATTTTTAATGTGATTAAAGTGTTAATTTTGGATTAATTGTGTTATAAAATCTATTTGGTGATAATAGTTATTATTTTGGAATTTTGGTGAATTTTAAGAAAGTTATTGAAAATTTGAGGTATTTAAGAATAGGAAAAATATTGAAATAAGAGATAAATTATTAATTGATCAATGGATAAATTATGGAGTGACAAATGGATCAATTAATGTGTGACATGTGGACAAAGATTTAAGTGACAATTGGTAGCCTTACTTGGAGGACACATGTAACACATACATTGGAAACATGTGTCAAGCCTAAAGAGAGACACCTAGGCATTAGGAAAAAGTTTATGCAGCTCCTGTCCTTGATTCCACCGAAAACACCATCTTACCTCCTTGCTTTGCCATCACCAAAACCCATTATTTGCTCTCCTCATTTCTGGAATTTTGCTGAAGTATAAACCAAGTAAGTATTGCTTTAAGTTTTATGATAGTGTAAATGATTTCTGTTGAGGTTTTAATGTTTGTAACTGAATGCATGCATGAATGGTGTATATTTTTGTGCTTATGGAGTGCTGCATATGTAAATAGTGTTGATGCATGCGTGGGTGGTGAATGAAGAAGCAAATATGGTGATTGATTAATAAGATGAAGGATTATAGCCATTGGAATATGATATATGCAGTATTTTACTAAATATACATTTGTATTTAGGGCATAACTTGATCTATGAATATCAAAATTGGATGGAGTTTGATTTATAGTAAACTAGAGACATAGAACTATATTTTTCATGAAAGAGTCAAATTCAAAATATGTCTTTTAGGAGTCTAGAAATTTGGCTTGAAGTTGAAAATGGTGTTCTATCAAGGTATGAAAATAGTCTGTGGATTTTTAAGTATAACTTGTAGGATACTGAACTAAAATGCATGATATTAGTGTCATTAAACTTTCAAGACATTGAGGAACATTTGATTAGCAGAAGATGTTGCCTAAATACCCCATTATCAAGGTCAAAATGGTCATGCAAATTGGACTCAAAATCTGCTTAAGAAAAATCTAGAAAAAATTGATAGGTTATGATTGATTTTATGAAAAACAAATTGGTTTGAGAATGAGTTGGGATGATATGGAAGTGAATGTAAGGGTAGTTTCAGTTATGTACAGAATGAATAAACTAAGAAAGTAGTAAAGTGATAAGTGTAGAAAATGTGGTAAACAAATGTTGAAGATGATGAATAGTGGCGAAAATTTTTTGGTTTTGGTATTTGTACTTAATCTTGCATTTTCAGTTGTTTTAGAGTAAGGTAAGTTGGAATAGGAGTAAAAATATAGAAATTATAAGTTATAAATGGAGTAGAAGGAATAAATCAGTAGGAATAAGAGTGAAAAAGTCTGCAGCTTCGGTGATGAAGGAGGAAACTTGCGTTTTTTTTAGAGAGAGAAGAGAAGACTAGTTGCACCAAAACCGAACTGTGTTGACTCTTTTAGCCACAACTTTGTCATCTGACCTCCAAATGACTTGAGAATTGAACCAATAGACTCCTAAGACATTTTTCTTTCCCTCCAAAAAAATTTAGATCCATATGAATTGATTTGAAAGAGACTAATTGGATTAAAAATGAGGAAATGTGCTAGAATGTCATGATTTGGAGATTTTTCACTAAACATGCTTTGGTATTGTGATTATATCTTGATCTGTAGAGTTTCAAATGAGTTGATTCTTGATTCAAATTAAACTTGAGACATATTTCTACAACTTTGTTGAAGAAGTCAAAATTTAATTCTATCTCTAATACTTTCAATATTGGCATGAAATTGAGTCTTGGCTTAGGTTGTAGCACTACCAGGGACAAAAATCATATCCTGTAATTATTGAACAAACTGTATTGATGTGGGCTGAATTAGACCGAGGTATCTTCGCCAAAGTTGTAGCTTATTCTCTTAGATTTAAAGTGGAATAAAGTTTGTAATTTTTTGATATTGTAATTGAGAGTTATGAGGTGTACAACTTGGAGAAATGATAATGCATTAGCCAAAATTTCAAATGTACACAATCTGTGGTATTTTGAGCATAACTCATTGAATACTAAACCAAATTGGATGAATTTGGTATCATTGGAAACCTAAGACAAAGAGGGAAAATTTATAGAATGAAGTATTACCTAATTACCTCACCATCCTGATGAGAATAATTGAGCAAAGGGGACCTGAAGGTGGATTGTGAAATAAATCTGGATTGAGGGATTGAGTATGATTTCATATGATCGATAATGTGATAAGATTAAGGATAAGAAACCAGGATTTTTGACATGAACATGCATCATACATATTCAGTATATACGAATGTGTATAATTGAATTCATAATTGTGCACAATAGTAATATATGTTTGTATTGAATGTTTTAAAGGAACCTTTAGAGCGACCGATTCCAGATATTGTCGGGACTTCGAGGTAATAAGCAAACAGAGAGCTTTTGTAAGTAATCTTAGATGGCCACATCTTACTTTGTTCTGCTTGTTGAATTTGATTTATGTTGATTGTGTTCTGAATTCCAGACAATGATTGTTCGAGTTGTTTGATACATGATTATATCATTGGAAGTGCTACTTGCAAGTGAATATGATTGACTACTTGCTTTGCACATGAAATGTCTGAAATGACTTTATTTTGTTTTAAAACTGTTGAGTCCTAGTTGTGAGTAAATAGGCATGCCTAGAAGGGTCTGCAGTTTCTTTTGTGACACTTTGGTGTCTTTTGTTAATGACACTTCAGTGTCTTCTGTTATTGACACTTCGGTGTCGAGACTTTGGTGTCTTCTGGATACTTCAGTGTTGAGACTTCAGTCTCTTTTGTATAAGTCCCATTATCCGCTTCTGTAAATAGATTTAGCAGTCATCTAATTTTGTATTCTGATATCTATTTGATTATGTCATAAACCAAATTATATTCTGATTCTGAAGGGTTTATACCCTGTTGTGATATTCAGTTTGATAATTATAAAAATCTGTTATGAAATGCATTATGTTTGATTTAATGTTAGGCAATCTTTTAATGCATGTTTATGCTGTTACATGATCCTGTATGGTGAATTGTCAAATTATGCATAGTTTAGTTATTACTCACTAAACTATATGCTTAGCACGGTAGATTTGCCTCGTGTAGGTTCAGAGAGAAGGACTTAAGTACTGGGATGAGTCAACCACAATGACCAATGGAGTTTATGTCTTGTTTTGATAAAAATGTATTTTGAGTTTGTTTTGGGCTTATATCTGATGTATATGACTTTTGAATTTGATTGAGGTTTGTAATAACCTTAATACATGTTGGTCTTCTAATTTATGGTATGTAATATGATAGGCACAGTATGAATGATATGTTTTGTACTGTATGTTTACTTGAGATTTTGGGAATGCATGTATGAAATGTTGTGTATGTTTTGGAATGTTTTGTATTCTGTATGTTCTGTGTGTGTGGCACTCGCAATATCCTCCCAAGGGGTATATACGGGTGTTATAATGACTTTATACAATAGCAGATATTACTGAGGAGAAAAAATGATCAATTTTATTAATGAACATCATAGTGTCATAATACATCAAAAGAAATACAAACATACAAAGATTAAACATAACGATCCATAACTAACACTGTCTAAGGACTTTAACATACCCATACTAGATACACTTTAACATACCCATACTAGATACATGGTCTTTCGAACAAAAGTGGACGAAGTCCTTTACCCAAAGGATCAGCTAACATCTCCTCTGTCCTAATATGCTCCATTTTAACGTCACCTTTTTGAACCAACTCCTTAATGGTCAAGATTTGACCTCCAAATGCTTAGACTCTGTGATATTCTTATTGTTGTTACTAAACAACAACAACAAGATTATCATAGTACAATTGAATGGGTCTAGCTATTGAATCTATCACAAAAAACTCAGAAATTAAGTTTCTGAGCCAAATCTCTTATGTAGCAGCCCTATAGTGTTCCTAAACCATAAGTGCACGATTATTGAAGTGAGTAATAAATCAGTAAGAACCGAGTTGTGTCTACAGGGATTATGAGAAAGTTCAAAGCTATGCTAACAAACAATGTTTGAAATCGGGTTTAGTGAAACTTTGAGAAATTAAAAGCAATGTAAAGAATTATTAAAAACTTAAAGAAGTTTCTAAGCAACTACATAATTCAATGCAACCAAAATAACTATGAATATGGCAAATCTATGCAATAGCTAATTAAGAAAAGGATGCAACAATTTACTAATTAAAAAAATTCACATCAATGGGGAATGACTTTCTCTTAGGGAATGATATTTTTGTCAACCTTAATATTGAATTAGCTACCCTCCACAAATGAATAATCCTAACCTTGTAAGTGAATTTTAAGAGTAATTAATCCCCTTCTCTCAAAGGTGAATTAATCTATCCACTCTAGATATCACTTAAAAATCCCTTACTTAAGTTCTTCCTAGAGTTTCTTAAGTTCCAAACCTTCAATTTTATCTCCTAAGTTTCTTAAGTCTCACCACTCTGAAGAAAACCCTAGTCAAAATTTCCTTCAATCTTCTAGCAAAAACCACCTTTTTTCAAAGGTGATTTTATACCAAGCCAACTTCCAATAATCCAAAGTAAGAACAATTAAACCCAAGGAATCAACAAGTATATGAATATTCAGTCATGGATTCTAGCAAAATGTACTATTAAAGCATCATCAAAACATCAAATTCTTAAGAGAAATTAAGATTCTAGCCACAAATCATCAAGCCAAGCAGTCCAAAAATATAAACCCTAGACAAACTCATGAGGAATCAATTATAAATGAAGAATATAGAAGCTGTGTTGTATTCGGATGGAGGCAGTTTACGGTGTGGAAGTGGGTGGAGGGCTGTGTCTTGGCTACGGGCATGAATCCTTGAATAGTGAGTGACGTGGAGGTTGGGCTACGTAAAGTGGAGGGACCGTGAGTCTCTCTTGGATAGCTGCGTGTCTAGTTATTGTTGAGGGCTTCGTGGTTTGTAGAGAGTGAGGCTGCGTTGTTGGAGAATGAGTGGAGGCCTGATGCGTAAAAGTGGAGAGGCTTTTGGCTGGTGGGTCTGTGTACGTGTTTGATAGAGGCAGCATTGATGTGGAGGCTGTGTTGATGTGAATGGATGGTTACTGTTAAGTCAAAAGGACTTCACTTCTATTAATTTTGATGATAATCAAATAATAATAATAATCTTAGAAATGTATGAACTGTTTTGATAATTTTGTTAAGTGTGTAGAAAAATGTAAGTAACACTTAGTCAACTCAGAAGGTGTGTGGTCAACGCCAAGCGCTACACCAGATGAAGCAGTATCAGACGAAACGCAACAACAAACGAAGCACTACACCAGACGAAGCACGATACCAGACAAAGTGCAATAACAGATGAAGCGCAACAACAGACGAAATGATATAATAGACAAAGCGGAATAACAGACAAAACGTAGTAAGAGAAGAAGTATTATTCCAGACGATACAAAAGGAAGATATTCTAGAACGTCAGACAGTTAGTTAGTTAGAGTTAGTTATAAGACTCAACTAATAATCGTTTCTAAAAGATTCAAGAAGCAGTTTTCAAGAAGACAATTGGAGACTTAGGCTATAAATACTAGTTCTAGTCAAAGACTAAGAAAAAGGAAAAACAAATGCTTTTACATTAGCAAAAATTCTATATTCAAAGTGCGAAAGAAGTGAACAAATACATCTGTAACCTAAAGCTCAAAAATACTTTTCTTAGAGAGAGAAAGGGAGATTAGAGCTTGGAGAGGCTAATACAGCTGATAAAGAATACTTTGTGAGAGAGACCTGAAGAGGCTCTGCAAGTATAGAAAGAATACTTATAAAGTTGGAAGAGTATAGTGAAATCTCAAACTAACTTTGAGGATTGGATGTAGCCCAAGATTTGGGGTGAACCAGTATAAAATTGATGTGTCTTTAACCTTTATCTTTTAATTTTCTTGATGTTAGACGAGTAGATAATATTACTTGCGATTGCATTGCTTATCAACTTTAGCAAAGTGTTTTAGTAATCATTTGAATTTTCGTAAAGAAATTCAAGAAGTCTTAAAAGATTAATATTTTCGAAAAAAATTACACAATTCAACCCCCCTTCTTGTGTAGTTTACATATCATATCGAATTTCTTTATTAACAAGTGATTTACTTCAGTTGGTATTAGAGCAAGATTTCCAAGAAACACTGTCACAAAGTGAGGACAAAGATTCATGGTTGAATCACATTGTTTTATAGTTGAAGATACCTCGGTCATAAGACCTTCTGCATTCAATAGTGAGGATTATCATTATTGGAAGGAAAGGATACGGCTCTTCATACAATCTTCACATATTGATCTTTGAGATATCATCGAGATTAGTCCATATACACCAACAGATGACAAAGGCAATATCATCTCTCGTGACAAATGGTCAGCTGATCAGAAAGCTCGATTTAAGTTGAATTCAAAGCCAAGTTCTTTCTAAGTTATGCCCTAAGCAGAAGTGAATATGACAAGGTTCATGGATGCGTATCTGCAAAGGAGTTATGGGACACATTAGCCATTGCACATGAAGGTACAAATCAAGTGAAAGAGTCTAAGATCAGTATTCTTGTTCATCGATATGAGTTGTTTAAGATGAAAGATGAGGAGACTATTGATCAGATGTTTGGATGATTTCAAACAATTGTTAATGGACTTAAAGCTCTTGGGAGAATCTACGATAATCGAGATCATGTTAGAAAGATTCTTAGAAGTCTACCTAAAAGATAGAGACCCAAGGTTACAACAATACAAAAGGCCAAAGACTTAAGCAAGCTGAAGTTATATGAATTGCTTGGTTCACTAAAGATATATGAAGTAGAGCTTGATGCAGAAGATAAACCTAGAATAGATAAGCCTATCACATTAAAGGCTAGTCAGAAGAATTAAAAGAACCAGAAAAATAGAAGCTCAACTTCAAAAGCATTAAAGATTGAAGAAATCAAGAATGATGATGCCAGTGAATCTGATCAAGATTCAAGTGAAGATGAT
>JANVCQ010021515.1:0-12420 GCA_025531925.1 Erythroxylum plowmanianum
TTTGATGTACTGGTTGATGTGTGGATGTCCAATTATGTATAACCAATTGTATACAATTGTCATTATTCAAAACTTTGATGTACTGGTTGATGTGTGGATGTCCAATTATATATGCAACAAATGGTTGACACCTTTTTTTTTCACCGACGGAATAAACAATTCCGTTGGTAAATATTTACCGACGGAATAGGGCATATCGTCGGCACATAACCTGGACTAAATTTGGCGACATCCGAAATTACGTCATTAAAGATATAACTTACTTCGAAATATTCGCGATAGTTGCTCCGTCCCTAAATAATACCGACGGTCATATTCCGTCGATGATAAGTTAATTTCACCGACGTCATTTTTAAAAAAATTTCCGTCGGAACATAACAACAACGGAAAAATTCCGTCAGTTACCCGTTGCCATAATACGACGGTATATTTCCGTCGGTAAGCTATAACGACAGCCATGTTTACGACGGTTTCTTCTTTCGTCGCGTTCCGTTGGCAAATGTAATTTCTGACGGAACTAACCATTTCGCCGACGGAATATTCCGTCGAAGAACGTCATTTTTCTTGTAGTGTATTGACATCTACAAAACAAAATTCAAAACATATGAAGGATATTATGAATTCTTGATAATGTCATTTGGGCTTAAAAACACCACTTCAACCATTCAAAACCTCATGAAACCAAATTTATGAAGGTTTGTGCTAATATTCTTTAGTAATATTTTACTATACAAAAAATCATTCACCCAAACGCAAATTCATTTGACACAAATGTTACAAATTCTGAAACAACATCATTATCCACTAACATAACTACTCTATTTTCTAACACCCCTCATTAAACTTGATTCTTCTTAGTAACTCTAGTTACGTGCGCAGTTTTGCAAAACTTTTAAAATTTAATCCTTTAGTGAAAGTATTGATAACTTGACAATCTCTTTTCACATAAGAAAGATCAACCTCTTTGTTTTCAATGCACTCTCTTATGTAATGAAAATTTGTATCTATATGCTTGCTTTGATCATGGAACATAGGATTCTTTCCCAATGCTATGGCAAATTTTTTGTCTATGAAAATAGTAGTAGCTTCATCTTGAGCCATATGTGGCATCTTCAATAGGCTTCTTATCCACATTGCATGAGCAATGCAAGAAGTAGCCTTAACATATTCAAGTTCACATATAGAAAGAGTCACAAGGGGTTACTTGTTCAAACTTCAAGTAAAGGCAATATCACCCATAAAAAATACAAATCCACTTGAGCACTTTCTATCATCAATATCACTATCACTATCATTATAACCAATAAGTTTGAGTGAGGAATAATAATGCAAGGAATAATCTAAAATACCTTTGTTATATAGTATAATTATGTTAGCCATTATCATGTGAGTGATAATTAGATTTTTTATGAAACAACTTACAACTTCTACTCTAAAAAGAGTATCAAGCCTCATGCAAGTCATATACCTCACTCTTCCACAAGAATTTTATATAGAGTTGGATCCACCTTTTCACCAGCATTAAATTTTGACAATTTTATTGTTTGGATATTCACGGGCTTGTATTTCTTCATCTTGAATTTCTTAAGAACTTTTCTTACATAATTCTCTTGTGAAATAAAATTCCATCTTGCTTTACTTTAATACCAAGATAATAGGACATAAGTCCTATATCAATCATTTTAAATTTTTTAGCCATTGTCTTCTTGAATTCATTAAACATCTTTAGATTTTTGCCTATGAAGATTAAGTCATCAACATATAGGCATACAAGAAGAACAATTCCATTTTCACCTTATTTGATATTAAAAAAACTATGTTCTTATGGACCTTTGATGAATCCACGACTTTGAAAATATTTGTCAATATAATTGTACCAAGCTCTTAGAGCTTATTTTAAGTCTTACAATATCTTCTTCAATTTTAGCACTTTATCTTCGTGTCCTTTCACCATATACCCTAATGTTTATTGGATATACACCTCGTCCTCAAGGTAGTCATTCAAAAAGGCATATTTTACATCCATTTGATAATGATTAAATGAATTGTCTATAATTAAGCCATAAGAGGAAACACTTCATCATAATCGACTTCATGTTATTGACTATAGCCTTTAGTGACAAGTCTTGTCTTGTGCCTCTCCACTTTTTTTTTAGCATGTCTTTTGAATTTATATATCTACTTCACACAATTCACCTTTTGCCCTTTTGAATGAGTAGAAAACTATAATTTTTCATTCTATTAAATTGCTTGGATTTCTTCATCTATTGCAAGTCTCTATTTCTCTTCTTGTGTTGTTTCTTTAAAGTGTAGTGGCTCAAAATTGGCAAAAAGATGAAATAGTATTGTATTTTTTATCATCTTTGTGGATTCATAAAGATCTCTTAGATTTCTCATTATTTTAGAACCCTTATGCAAGATAGAAGAAGATTCATCCTTTGGTGAGTCAAGTGTAACACCAATATCTTCATGCTCTTCATAGTTTGAATGTTCAAGTATAGGATATGAAATATTTTCTTTATTTTAAAAGACATCCCACTTCCACGAGTTTTCTTTATCAGGATCAACATCTCTACTAATCACAATATTTCCATTGGTAGGATTAAACAACTTATAGCCCTTAGAATTTGAGTTATATCCAATGAAGGCACACTTTTCATTTTTGTGATCTAACTTTGATCTCATAGCTTTAGGAAGATGCACATATGCAATGCTTTCAAAGGCCTAAGAATGAGAGGCATTAGGCTTCTTACCACTCCAAGCTTCTTGAGGTGTCATCCCACGAACACTTTTGGTAGGGGATGATAAGCTATATTTATACTTATTTTATGCCCTCAATTGCTTACGTTTTGATTACTCTTTGATGGATTTTACCTTAGTAAACCACCTGAATTTGATTTATGTTTACTTTTATAAATGAAAGGCGATTTTTGTTTAGAAACGTGCATAGTTCAATTTTTAAAAGATATCTTCTTCATTTCAACTCCGATTAGGGAGATTCAAAATCTTAAACAAAGCTAGGAGGATGGAATACAATTCATTTGAAGAAGTCCATGCCTAGTTCTATCGTTTGATAAGTCGAAATCAACAAAGAATAGATATTAGAGTCAGCAATCAATCATTAGAGATGTTCTTCTTTAGTTGTTATGGTTTATGACAACTCAAATAGGTGAAGACAACGAAGAATGAAAGAGATTGTAAGGTACATATCTTAAGAACTGACTGCTGACTCCAATATCTACTAACCAAGTCACGATGATTAGCTTATATCTTGAGTTGTACATGTGCAATTGAGGTGATTCAAGAGCCCACAGAGACATCCAAACCTACAAAATTTATAAAGAGACCAGGTCAAAAAGAGGTGAAGATTATACCCAGAAAGCACGTCGAAGCTCTGGCATAAATCAGTTCCTTGAACTGACTTGGTTTCCTAATTGTTTTGGAACTCTTAAATTGTAGGGCACGATGAGGATTAAAGGGGGGCATTGTTGCACATGAAAAGACCTCTGTTAAGAAAGTTTCTTAGGGTTTTATAACGTGAAAAATTAAAAAGAAAAGATAAAAGAGGGAGGAGAGTTCCAGCCAAAATAATAGGAGGCTCTCACATTGGAGATTAAAGGCTACGCATTCGTTCTTCTCAAGGGAGTAATTTTAGGTTTTAATTTGTTGATTTTATTTTAGTTTGGATTCTAAATTTGATTGAATGAATTCTCTGAGTTTATTGAACATGCTTAGATTCATTATTAATATGATAAACTAATTTTATTTAATAGGATTCCACAAGGAAACGTAATTGATTGTGTGTATGGGGTTTATAGTGGCTTGAACTGATTTACTTGCTAACTTGGTTGTTTATTTCATTATGTGTTTAATGCTTTTAATTGTCTGGCTAACAGTTAATTGATTTGAAAGGATTGGGTGATCCTTAATGGAGATAGTTTAGTCCTAGGTTTAGCTGGATGAAATAACATGCATGTTGAGGATAGAAATATACCTGAATGTGTATGTAATCGTGAGTGGATGCCTGTTTTTAATGAGTCTCAATTTAGTAATTCATATAGACATATAGTGTTTTATTCTATTGGGATATAGGTAATAGGTTGCAACAGTAGGTATCACATACATTAGAGCATTCAGTTGACAATCATTAAAGTTAATTAGAGCTAAACCAATCAAGCACTAGGCCTGTTAGAGATTAATTTCGACTGCTATAAATTGCATTGCATAATTAATTAGGTGGAACCATTAGAATCCTAGGCTTTTCTATTTGGTTAATTTCATATATTTATTATCGATTTCATGTTCTATAGTTAATTTACTTTTAGCTTAATTAATTTCCTAAATTAATACTTTCGATTACCTAAATAGAGTCGTAGAATAGTAGTTTAATAGTTAGTAAATTAATTAATTCCCTTTGAATCCGACACTTGAATACTTCTGAATTATTACTTGTGACTATGTGCACTTGCACGTATCATCATGATTAGAATTACGTGATCAGGGGATAGGTTAGATAAGTACATAACATAAGTGACAACTTCGGTTCAAAACTCCTTAGGCATATTTTTGCTTTTGAGCATGCTTCTTATCATATTACGAATGGATCTATTTTTATGTTCCATAAGTTCATTTTGTTGTGGAGAGTATCGAGCTGTCAAAAAATGACGAATGTCATTAACTTCATAAAATTTGTTAAACTTAATAGACATGAACTCTTCTCCTTTTTTCTTTCTCAAAGCTTTGATGGCAAATTCATTCTTGTTTTCAACTTGGCTTTGAATCATTAAAGGCTCCTAGCTTCATCCTTCCTCTTAAAAAAATAAACCCAAGTTTTACGTGCAAAATCATTAATGAAGAGTAAGAAACCGTTAGCTTTACTATAAGAGGAAGTCTTAATTGGGCCACAAATATCAAGATGAACTAGTTGAAGTGACTTAAAACATAAATATCACGTCCATGACACTTATCTCACGCTTGTGTGAGTCTTTTTTATTTTTATTTTTTATTTTTATCATTTTAATTTTAATTATACTAACATTAGTTTAATAAAAAAATTAAATTACATTTTAATTTTAATTATGCTACTATTAATTTTATAAAAAATAAAATTATAATGATAAAATATAAAAACGAAACTAAAATAATTATTTACATTGGTGTCACAATGTCATAAGCATGACACTTATGTCACGTTTGTGACACATATTTTGATTTTTATTATTTTAATTTTAATTTTTTAATAAAAAGTTTAAGATAAAAATTTTAAATTTTGATTAATTTATTAAAATTGTTTAATTAATTTATAAATTATAGAAAATATTAAATTAAATTTAAAAATTGATTAATTTTATTATTATTATTATTATATTAGCCCGCACTGAAGAGAGATATGTAGCCATCGTCAAAGGAAATGGTGGAGACATTGAAATCTGCATTGGTAGTGCAATGGAAGAAAAAGAAAATAAGAAAGAAATTGAGGAATGGTCTTTAAATAAAATGACGACGTTTTTTGAAATATTCCTATCATTTCCTTGTGGTCATCTATTACATCATATAGGTACTAGCCTAATTTTCGTAGATATACGTCCTTACATATATAGGCAACAATGTGAAATAGTGTATGTAGGAATTACGATAAGATTAACAGTAGCTAAACAGTAACTATCATTTTTTTTCTTTTTTTTCTTCCTACACATCTTTTTGTATGGCTCTTCTTCTTTTACGTAATAGTACCTCCTCATTCTAGAACCTTTTCCATAAGGTTAGCATCTAGATAACACTTCTGAAGCTGGAATAAGGGTTTTCATATGGCTTCTTCCATTGGAAAACCTGGCCCACTGCACCAGAAATTGAGTTTGTGATCAGTTATGATGTTTGATCATTTGATGATCCAAGATGGCCTCCGATTGTTTACTCACATGATGTACTAAATGAGGTAACTCCATAGAAGTAGGAGCATTCTTGGCGACACACCTCTTTAGTTGTGATACATGAAAGGTTGGATGGATGTTAGATCCCTCCGATATCTCCAACCTATAAGCCATGGATTTTATTTTCTCTACCATTGGATAAGATCTATAATATAGTGAAGTTAATTTTTTATTGGTTCTTTAGTGTGCCAAGTGTTGTCTATATGGTTGTAATTTTAAGAACACCATGTCTCCAAACCCAAATTCTCTATTGATGTGATTGCGATCAGCTTGTTGCTTCATCCTCGATGTAGGTGAAACTTGGCAATTGATTGACTTTTTCTAAGTTAGTCAATGATGAAATAACCACAAGTACACAATGTAGTTGTAGCTAGTACTGCTAAGTATGAGTCGATTCTACGAGTACTATGAGTACTAATAATTACCGTTATCCTATTTTCTAGTTTACATAATTAGTTTTTATTTTTAATTTAAAAGAAATAAAACTAAAGCAAGTAAAATAAATGGGCAGCAAGATTGAAACAGAGAATTATGGAAGAACTTAGTAAACTATCAATATCAAAAAATTAGTATCTAGGTTTTGTTAAAGAAGTGCTCTAAAAGCAATCACCTTTAGCACTTATTGTACAAATCTTTATGATTAATAAAAAGTCATTTTTGTTAATTTGATGTTCATGTTCTTTATGAATAGATAGTGATCTTAAATCGAATTAATGAAGTCATTGATACATTACATAGCATGAAGGAAATCAAGATGAGATCTTAATAATGAGATTCCTATCATGTGTAATTATGATAGTGTCTAAATTATCCCTAGTCATAGGATTAATGAGATAGGACATTATTAATCTGGACAGACTAGCACATATTATACTCCTTAATTAGATCAAGCAGTGGATCTCATAAATTATAAGCATGAGTTTTTTAGAGTTTACATATGGATTATTGCTAAAAGTAGTAAGTACATTAGATGACCTACTATGAGACAATCATATAAATAATCTATTATAGTGTCAATGATAATCTCATTATAGCAATGATGCAAATATTCTTAGACTTGAGGTGCTCAAGGATATCTCAAATACTGATGATGTACTTTGACTCCATTCATCGTTGCCTTTCAGAGGTTGCTCATAAGGTGGTGATTGGGTACAGCTTGAGGTATTCGAATGTAATTCCAATAAAGGATTCACCACTCCTAATAGGAGAAGATGATACCCACAGCCTCTTATCAGGGTTATTAGTAAGGAATCTCTGGCCAAAGTGGAAATGTTATGAAGATAGTCTTTAGTGACATATCCAATTGAGTAATGAGTCTCAGAGACAATAACTAACATCATTTAGGCTAGATGTGATATAGTCAGTCTAGTGAGAGTTGACACTTTAACCGTACTTTGAACTAAGTGAGGTATAAAATGATGAAAGGATGAATTGCACAGGAACATTGTCTATAGAAGGGTTCGTAGTTAAACCAATGACTTTCTGGTCAATTGGGAGTCACGATGTGTTGCTAGATACCACTTCTAACTTGCATGAATTAAATGTTAATTCAAGTGACCAACAACTGGGAACCTAATGGGTCATACGCATTGGAGATGTGAAGAATGAGTAAAATAGTTTTGGATGGGGATCCAAGATATGAGAGATGCATGACTAAGTTACAAAAGTGTGGTAGTTTAAGGTCATCTGATTGTGAATCATATGACACAAGTGAAGCTTGCTTATTATGCAAGATGACAAAACTACCCTTTAAAGAAGGGGTGAATGTTTTCATGCTAAATTAAGTGGGATTAACAGTTATTTAATTCTCACTAATTCTCCATTGATTTTGGGACTTAGAGGGAGGCCAAAGGGTGTCAAAGACACTCCATTTTCATGCAAAAGTTGTAAGAAAACAATGTGTCTTTTTGTGAATTGTTCACCGTCTTCTAAAATAATCTCTCAAATAACACACCACAAACCTAGCAATTTGTGTGTGTTCTAGCCATTCTTCCTAAAAGGTTTTAGGCTTCACTCTTCATGTGGATATCATTGGAGACGTCCTTCTTTGATCGTTGTAGTTTACAACAACCCAAAGAGGTGAAGACAATGAAGAACAAAGGAGATTATAAGATACACATTTTAAGTTCATGTTTTTGTTTTACTACATCTAATGGCATATGTTTGATTCTATATTTTTTAGGTTTTGTTTTATTTTCGTTGTATTTTCGAATAGTTGTTGCATGTGGTGCATGATTGAAACCCAATAAGTTTTGAATCCACTTAAATTCTTAACAGATTGATCTTTCATTATGCAATTGTTTTATTGAATTATTAGACGATGGAGATTCCTATGGTATACTAATAGCTAAATTTGAGTCTACTAACAACTAATCCTAAGGTTTTCAATTAAACTACCAAGTTCAAGTTTATAGGATTACCTTATTGATTTGTGAATCCCTCTATTAGGTTTGACTTAATCCAAATGACTTATGTCATCCTATCTCTAGGATTGCAATCAACTCTTTCCAATTATGATAGATCTATTCATAAATAGGGTTCTCAATCTCTATGCATGAAATTAAATTATGATCTAATATTCTGGATCTATTAGAACATATATTTAACACATAATTGAATCAAAATATATCAATCAAACCAATTGCATTAATAAAAGAATCAAAACTTTGTTCAAGTATAAATATATCATCTAACCTAGAAACTAAAGGAATTTAGTTACACATGACCGAACATAAAATCAAATATAAACATAAAGAAAAATTATTTAAAAAATGGGTTCATAATTCTAAACTCCCTGTTTATCTTCTATCTAATATTTTTGCAAGGTAGAGGTGTGATCTTGTTTTTCGATGGATCCTCTGAAAATGTCTTTTTGTAGTAAATTATAGGATTTTGATCAATGCATGGCCATGCATTAAATCGTGCATAACTAAAATCTCTGAAAATCATGAATTTGGATAACTTAAGAGATGTGCACAGGCTTATACATGGTTGTGCATCTGTTCTGTGCTTCGAATCTTCATTTTATGTCATGTTTTCTTTCCAATTCTCCTTCTTTTAGTCTATGAAGGCAATTATACTATGTACTAAATATACAATAAAAGTATACAATACCAAGCAAAAATACATCAAATATAGGGTACAATATCAATTTTATATCTATCAACCATTCTCACACTTAAGCTTTTGTTTGTCTTCAAGCAAATCATAATCAAAATTATAAATTTTACAACATCAATCCATCATCAATCTCGATTTGTCCATTCATACTATACATTATCATATCCTATTGAATCAAATTGACATACAATTAAAGTAAAGCTTTCTAAAATTAACTTTCTAAGTTAATATTAATAGTAATCACATGATAATCTCTTTGAAGTCAAAGCATTAATCTTTACTCCCTCACTAAGATGTCACTCAATCACTCAAATGTTTAAGGTAAAAAGTATCAAAACTCTCAGTCAATGCATAGTAAAACTCTTATCATAGGCTTGCAATAAAATCACTTCTCCACCACTTATGTATAAACTAGAAACAAATATCAAAAAGTCTTTATAAATTTGTAATAGGGCTTAGGTATGGTATGATTAGGATAATAAAAAAGGCTAAATTGAAGGGGATTTACTAAAGAAAAATTACAAGAATTATTTAAAAGTACACATATGAGTCCTTTTATTACAACTTTATTGATACTATATACTAATTTCGTCTGCCCATTTGATTACGGGTGATACACAGTGAAGAATTTAAAATTTACCCCTGTAGTTTAAAGAACTCCTGCCAAAATTTTCTTACAAAATAGGATCTTTATCACTCACTATGCTCTTGGGTGTCCCATACAGCTTAAAGACGTAATCATAGAAGGGTGTTTGATAGGAATGAAATGCTAGTACTTGTTAAACCTATTGACCACCACCATAATCCCAGTTCTACTTTTGGACAAAGGAAGCCCTTCTATGAAGTCTATACTATCATCCCTCCAACATCCTTCCGGTACTAACAAAGGCTAGAGCTTCCCTAGATATAAGAGATTCTCATACTTGTTTCTTTGGCAAAAAACACACATCCTAACATAATTTCTCACATCTCAACTCAACCCCTTCCAATGGAATACATTATAAAGCCTTTTGACTGTAGCAGTTATCCCTAAATGTCATCTTTGTGGCTTACTCGTAAACAGCCCATGATATTTTTTTCGCTAGTGCCTTACTCAAATGTGCAATCGAGTAACCCTCATTTGTAGCACTGAACCAATGTCAATTATGCAAATGTCTGCTTCTAACATGACAAGCTTTGAGAAGTTAGGTAAGGCTAAGACTGGGGCTAAAATGAGGGCTCTTTTTAGTTCATTAAAGGCTTGCGTGTGTTGTTAAGTCCACTCAATTGTTGTAGAACCCTTAAGCATATCTGTTAAAGGCTTAGCCTTTTGAGCATAACTTCGTATGAAGCGACGGTAGTATCCGATGAGCCTAAGGAATCCTCTAAGCTCTCGTATAGAACTAGGTATGGAATAATTCCACACTATCTCCACCTTCTTTTCATTTATCACCACTCATTTTTCTGATATTACATGTCCTAAATATTCTATCCATTGTGCTCCAAAAATACACTTGTTCCCATTTAGGTATGTCTGATGAATTAGAAGGTTCTCCAAAGCTTCCCTTACATGACACAAGTGTTGATTGAAAATCACTATAAATGAGAATATCATCAAAGAGGACAAGAATGAACTTCCTAAGAATGGGTCAAAAATCTCATTCATAAGATTTTAGAAAGTTGAAGGTGCATTTGTTAGACTGAAGGGCATCACAAGAAATTTGTAATGCCCTCATGAGTTTTGAAAGTCATCGTAGCTATAGTCCCTTCCCACATGCTTATTTGGTGATACCCGGAGTGTAAATTCAATTTGAACAACCAACTAGAGTTTTGTACCTCATCCAAGAGCTCTTCAATGAGTGGGATTGGGAACTTGTCCTTCACCGTATATCAATTTACCTCACGATAATCCCTACACATATGCCACGAGTTATCCTTCTTTCGAACCAAATCGACTAATCATGGGTACAAACCCAAAATGTGGCGAATAAACCTTTATTGAAGCAACTCCAACCCTGCTCTTTTGATCACATCTTTTTGTTCTTCTAATAACGATAAGGCCAAACATTCATAGAATCCACTCCTTTAAGATGGATCCTATGATCCTGGTCTCTATTTGGAGAAAGTTGTCAGGGTTCTTGAAAGAGGGCCTTAATCTCTGGCAGGGATTGAATTTCAACTTCCGTAGGTTCTTGTTCTTCTAACCTCATTTGTTGAAAGTGCTCCTTGATTGGAGTAGTGAGTTGTAACATGTAGAGGCCCCCAACCTTGGCTCCTTTAATTAGCTTGCTTAATCTCATCCTGGAGCCAACATCGTTCTTGTACTCTTGTTGCTTATCAGTGTGATTAAGTTCCCTTCCCATGAAAACTTCATGATTTGCACCTTAACATTGCACAGAATATCATCCAAGGTTACTAGCCATTGCACACCCAAAACAACATCACAACTTCATAATGGAATGATCAGTGCATCTGTAATGAAAGAAACATATTACATGTCCCAAGTGAATCCTCGAAACCGTTGTTGGCAGTTGATACGAAGGCCCCCTCCTATTATGATACTAATGTCAAGAATAGATGTTACCTTCTCTGGACACCTCTAAACTAACGCTTCATTGACAAAATTATGAGTGCTACCATAGTCAATCAGTATATGTATGGGCCTACGTGCGTGATACCCCATCACTCGCATTTGTTTGTACTCATCTTCTCAGTCCCTCCTATCAACGCTTGGAATGAGATGTTAGGTTGTTCCAGTTCCATTTTTTTTCATCCTTTGATTCTGAATTCCTCCTTAGCTTCTCCATCCTCCTCAGCCATATATAAGTGAAGCTACTTCTTTTGACACTTATGGTCAGACATGTACCTCTCATCACAACAGAAATATAACCTTTCGCGTCATCAAAATCGCTACTGCTTATGGTTTTGATTGGCATTAAGTTACATGCTAACTCTCCCCTACCAACTATACCTTAGGAGTTGGGAGTCGGAAGTATGCCCTTCTGCAGTTGGGTTTGACTTCACCCACTTACATGGGAACAGTGTTGGCCCTGGGTAGGGGCCAGCAGGGCACCTGCCCAGGGCCCACTATAAGAAGGGGTCCCCAATTTTGGCTCTAGCAACCTCTTCTCCTATGTCCTAGTGATGTTTTAACATTGGCTTTTTCAACAACCTCCTCTCCAACAGCCTCCTCCCAACGTTGGCTTTAAATGATTTTAACGTTATAAGTTAACGTTAACTTATATACGTGGGCTTTAAATGATTTTAACGTTATAAGTTAACATTATAACTTGTAAGTTAATGTTGTGGTCCTCATGTTTATAAATAGTCTTGAAATATTTAAGTGTACTTTTACCTTCTAATTTCTTTATTTTCATCAATATATGTATTT
>JANVCQ010021532.1:0-12418 GCA_025531925.1 Erythroxylum plowmanianum
AACGAGGAAGGTGAGTTGATTCCCACCCGAGTGCAAACCGGGTGGCAAGTATGTATTGATTATAGGAAGTTGAATGCTGCTATTCGTAAAGATCACTTTCCCCTTCCTTTTATTGATCAGATGCTTGAGAGATTGGCTGGTTATGACTATTGTTGTTTGTTAGATGGCTTTTCAGGTTATCTTCAGATCCCGATTGCACCGGAAGATCAGGAGAAGACCACATTTACATGCTCATTTGGTACATTTGCCTACCAAAGGATGTCATTCGGATTATGTAACGCACCTGCCACGTTCCAGAGGTGTATGGTAGGCATTTTTTCTGAATATGATAAGAAGATTATTGAGGTATTCATGGACAATTTTAGTGTGTATGGATCTTCTTTTGATGAATGTCTTGAGAATCTTTCCATTATCTTGGATCGATGCATAGAAACTAACCTTGTGTTGAACTGGGAAAAAATGTCATTTTATGGTAGATCAAGGTATAGTTCTAGGTCATGTGATATCTGCTAAAGGTATTGAAGTAGACAGGTCCAAAGTTGATATCATTTCTTCTTTACCTTACCCCTCTATTGTGAGGGAAGTGCGTTCTTTTCTGGGGCATATAGGTTTTTATTGAAGATTCATCAAGGATTTTTTGAAGATAGCCACACCACTGTGCAAGCTTCTTCAACAAGATGTCTCCTTTGAGTTCGACAAGAGGTTCAAAGAAGCATTCAACAAACTTAAGGAGCTTTTGACATCCCCACCAGTGATTCAACTGCCAAATTGGAACCTCCCATTCGAGATCATGTATGATGCGAGCGATTATACGATGGGGACAGTTCTAGGGCAAAGAGTGGGAAGAGCTTTGCATGCCATTTACTATGCTTCAAGGACATTAAATCCAACTCAATTGCATTATTCCACTACTGAAAAAGAATTATTATTTGTGGTTTTTGTTTTAGAAAAATTTCGATCGTATTTGCTTATTGCTAAAGTAATTGTTTATTCTGACCATGCAGCTATACGATACTTGCTCACAAAGAAAGAAGCAAAACCGAGGCTGATCAGATGGATTCTCCTCCTACAGGAATTCAACTTAGAGATCGGAGATAAGAAGGGGACAAAAAACGTGGCGGTAGATCATCTCAGTCATTTGATAAAGGAAGAAGATGATTCCCTCTATGAGAAAGCTTTCCGGATGATCAATTGTTTTCGGCTGATGCGACACCACCATGGTATGCAGTCATCGTCAAATTTTTAATAACTAATGAATTACTTGTTGGTTTGTCTAAGGCTCAGAGGGATAAGCTACGAAGTGAAGCGAAGTACTATGTGTAGGATGACACCTATCTTTGGAGGCTCTGGGCAGATCACGTTATTAGAAGATGTGTATCGAAAGATGAATCATCATCAATTTTAGCCTTCTGCCATTCGTACACTTATGGAGGACATTTTGGAGTAAAACAAACAGCTCAAAAGGTTCTGGAGAGCGGCTTCTACTGGCCAACATTGTTCAAAGATGTATATACCTTCTGCAATTCATGTGATAAATGCCAACAGTCAGGTAACTTGTCCCGTAAGGATCAATTGCCATAAACCCCTTTACTTTTCTGTGAAATTTTTGACATTTGGGGAATTGATTTTATGGAAACTTTCCCTCTATCTTTTCGTTTCACTTATATATTGCTTATAGTTGATTATGTTTCTAAATGGGTGGAAGCAAAATCCACTAGGACTAATGATGCAAAGGTTGTTGCAGATTTGGTTAAGGCAAACATTCTTTCTAGGTTCGGGATACCGAAAGCCATCATTAGCGACCAATCCCACTTTTGCAACAGGGTGATGGAAGCAATGTTCAGAAAATATCACATCACGCACAAAGTTTCTACTGCTTACTATCCTCAAATCAACGGGCAAGCTGAAGTCTCGTATTGGGAGATCAAGTTAATCCCGAAGAAAATTATGCTACCTAATAGGAAGGATTGCAGTGCAAGAATGGAAGACACATTGTGGGCCTACCGGACGGCTTACAAAAAACCAATTGGAATGTCACCGTATAGGCTAGTTTTTGGGAAGCCATGTCATCTTCCAGTATAATTACAACATAAGGCATATTGGGCCATCAAAAGATGCAACATACACTTGGATGATTCAAGAGTGCATAGGAAGTTGCAGCTTCAGGAGTTGGAAGAGATGAGGAATGAATCATATCAAAATGCAGTGATATATAAGGAGAGGACAAAAGCTTTCAGTGATAAGATGATTTCTAGGAAAAGTTTCTCCGTGGACCAGAAAGTGTTACTATATCATTCCAAACTCAAGCTCTTTCCTGGTAAGTTGCATTCTCGTTAGGTTGGTCCATTTGTTATCACTTGTGTCTTTCCATTTGGTGCAGTGGAGATACGGAGCCTTAGAATTGACAAGACATTAGGAGTGAATGGTCATCGCTTAAAGTTGTATTATGAGGGCGTCCAAACGGAGGATTTGGAGGTGTTGATGCTGGAGGATGTGACTGGTGTCACTTAAAGCACGCAACTAGAGGTCGAGTCAACAACATTAAACAAAGGCGCTGCTTGGGAGGCAACCCAAGGGAAGTTAATTTCTGTCTTTTACCCTTTTTGCATGTGTTATTTTTGTTAGATACTCCATTTCTGGCATTTGATTTTACATTGAGGTGGTGTACATTAGTTTTGATGCATTTTTTTAGCTTAATCGTAGCTTACATGACCCATCAGGCGGTTTTCAAAATCAAACGAACAAAATTAAAAATTTTCTTTTCTATTTCTTTTAAGTTTATTTAATCATAATTAGAGTGTGAATTGATTAGTAAAATCCATAGCAAAATTTGGCAGGTACTTTTGCTTTTGTGGTTTGTTAATGTGCATTATCTTTAGAAGAGTAGTGACTAATGGTAGACAAAGTCGGTGAGATTTTGAGCCTTATTTGACTGATACATCTATATCAATCTCATTGCCTTTTAATAATGTGTGACCTTCATGACATGTACGTCCCGATTTTGATATGCAAAGTTGTGGGTTGTCATGATCATGAATGGTGTTGAGTGTACCCATGGATATATTTTAATTAAACACATTTTTCGAGTCTACTATTAGATTGTTCAGTTTTTAAAGAAATTGAACGTTGATTGATCATGAGTAAAAGCTTGAAATATTGATTTGTTTCTTTGATTTTGGAAGTCATTCATCTTTGGTTATGATTATATTGTCTTGGAAAATAAAGGAATTGAGTAAATGTTTCAGGTTTTTAAGCTTAATTTGGATGTTTTGCCCAAGGACGGACAAAAGCTAAGTGTGGGGGAAATTAATATGAGTGTAATTGTTAATATTTTTAATCATTTACACTTAGCAATCATTGACATAAAAATGGTTAAGGTACTCACTTTAATTCATATATGATTTTAGGTACAATTTGGAAACAAATAAATTAAAGTGAGTCGAAAGTATTGCATTTGAGTTATTTTCTAAAGATCAAATTTTACTTGTCTCTATAGAGCAAAAAGAAGAAAAATTAAAAGACAAGAAAAATGGAACAAACTTAGAAGTCATGGCCAAAACACAGGAAGGGAATGTTGCATGTGTGGACGTTGAAGGCAAAAAATCCA
The DNA here is from genome assembly GCA_025531925.1 of Erythroxylum plowmanianum. Taxonomy (NCBI): domain Eukaryota; kingdom Viridiplantae; phylum Streptophyta; class Magnoliopsida; order Malpighiales; family Erythroxylaceae; genus Erythroxylum; species Erythroxylum plowmanianum. The sequence continues at coordinate 3,608 of JANVCQ010021532.1, forward strand.
TGCTAAACGTAGCGCTCAAAGAAGTAGTGAAGGGTAGCAAGGAGTTAAACACAACATTTGAAGCACAAGAGGTGAGCAGCAAGGATTTAAGGAGGTTTTAAGTGATTGTGACCCTTATTGGTCACATCATAAGCACAGTGAAGAGGAATAAATGAGTTTCAGTGGAGAGGAAATTAAAAGCCACAGTGGACATCACCTACCAAAAGGAATGACGACGCACAAGGAGCTCTAGATGTTGCTGCAACATTTTGTTGAAAACGCACAAGCACAAGGCGCAGCACAGGAGGAGGTTTAAAGGAGGGGTTGCAAACTTATTCGTCCTATCAAATAAACAGTAGAAAGGAGTAGCCATAGGAAGAAAAGCTCCAGACGTGGGGCATAGGCATGGAGCTAGTGGATTCAACTTGGCTGGTGGCTTGACTGTGTGAACAGATTGGCCAGCGCAGAGAAGCTCGAGTCGTGGACTAGCTACAAGAGGTGTGAAATGTTTTAAGGAGTGACAATCTTATTTGTCGCATCAACATGCTACAGAAGCAGCTATAGGAACAGTGCAACGCTACAGTAGAGAAGACACAGCTACAACACAGTGACAGCTGCGTGTGTCTACATTTAATGCATTAAAATGTGCTAAACACAGACGAGGAGAGTGAAGAGAAAACAAAGGGGATTTTTGTTTAGGGATTAAGATGAGGGTTGAAACAATTTTTCAAAAAATATCTATGAAGGACTAAACATCCCGACGTCAGTTCGGAGGTAATATTAATGCTGATGATTTGGGTTAAGTATTTTTTATTATTTTGTTGTCTCTTTCCCATTAGAAATTGATTTTGTTATCCTATTTTAATTGGGTATTGTGTATGGATAATCGAATTTTCGTTATTGTTTGGTTATTTGTGTATGAACCCGTTGGGTATTATGAGTTGATGATTTTAATGCATTCATTGAATTGTTAATTTCAAACCCATTGCTAGAATTTTGATATAATCCGAAATTATTATGTTGAAATTCGTGTAGCGACTAATGATTTGTAATCATTAGGGATAACTTGACCTAGGTTAAATGACGCATCGTCTGTGATTGTTGCCTTGATTAATCGGTTCCTAATTCATAATGCTACTGCTAAATTAAATCTAGAGATCGTATACTAGGTTATTTGGTGGTTAGGTTTAATTAACGATCGTATGTTGATTAAATAAAACCTAAGGGAAAAATTGAGTTAATTTTTAACCCATGATTAATAGTTTCTAGGAGAGGTTAAAGAACAACAAATTAATAAAATATGCTTAATTAAGGTGTCGATCAAGATTGAACCAAAGAATCAGGTCCTTACTAAATTCCCTACTTTTATCAATTTTTGCATGTTTTCTTTAATTTATTTTTATTAGTTAGTTTTTTTTATTTTCTTGTTTAAAAATCCAAAACTCCCCTTTTTCTTAAACACCGGTTAATTTCATTCCATAAACTTTACACACACTCTCTGTGGGTTCGACCTAGACTCGCCACTCTATAGTAGTAGTCTAGTTATTTTAATTTTTACAAGCCTAACAGTGCACGGTCAAGATCCCTATAGTTAAAGATTATGAGATGAATCAGAGTAACGAGATGGAAGTATAGTATAGGTGATTGTAGTAAGAAATCTTCTTTCGAAGAAGAATTGTTTTGATTTAGGTTAAGCAGATCAGGTAGTTTATATTAAGAATGATCAATAATGGAACCAATCAGAGATGATATGCAATGAATTAGAAGTGAATATTGGAGTTCTATCCCTAGTGGACACTCAAGCATAAGAGGTAGAGTATGCTACTGAGAATGTATGTATTTTCTCAATGAAAAGTATCCAACTACAAAAGTGAATTTTAGGAAATTGAGATAACACTATTTCTAATGTGAGGAGAACTTAGATCCACATTATATTCTATGAGCATATAAGAAGGAAATATAGATTAGATTTTGATGAATGTGTTACCAAAGCAGGAAGTTAAGTTGCAAATAAATTAAAAAGTGAGGAGAAACTAGCATGAATGAGCAAACATTAGAATAAGCCAATGTGGAATATGAGGAAATCTAAAGAATGGAGGAGATCATTTAAGAAAGGTGAGTTAATTGGGAAATTGAAAATAACGCGAGATAATGTTACCTCATTGAGGAATTAGTTATTTAAGGAATTAGGAGAGCTAATCATGGGCATATGGAGTTTGATAATAATTGTTGAGTTAACAATTGCCTCGATAGTATCATGGTATTGAAGATTAAAGTGATTCAAGCAAAATTTTATGATATGTTATAGATATTTAAAAATTTGAGAACAATAATTTGAATACATGAAAAGAAATGTGTAACACATATGAGTAATGAAAGTAAAGAAAATTTGAGGAATTATATTGATATTAATTATATCGTATGGATTTGGATATTCTATAGTATGCAATGATATGATATAAGAGATTTGGATAAATCCAATGCAACAGGATAAAGTGATTTCATATGTATAGAGACAACTAAAGTCCTATGAGTTGATTATTCGATAAATGATTTAGAACGACTATAGTAGTAATTGTTTTGAAGTTTGGATATAGTATATGTAAAGGAATATCTGGGATGTATATATACAAGTATAGATCATAAAAGTTTGAGGCAGTCACTGAATTGAGAGAATTGAAGATGAGACTGAGAAGATTGATATAAATACGAAAAGACCATGATTATATAAGTAAGAAATTCCAAGTAAGGCTGCGTGTTATATCAGATACCCTAAACAAAAACTCGATATTAATGATTATTAGAACTAGAGTAAAAAGAAGCATAGAATGTCGGGCTTGGTTTATCCCAAATTGAGGAATTCAGGAATTGTGAATTTGATTGAGAGATTGAAAATATATTTGAATTTTGGGTTCGAATAGGAAGATGTTGCATTGTGATTGGAATAAGAAGTATACGTACTAATAAAGATAATAAGAATCTTATTAAGGAATTTAAAATGGATCTCAATTCCGAGTTTAAATTGGAAGATAAGGCTTTGTGAACGAAAAGGAGAAATATGTATACCTAATAAAGGGCTAAAGGAATTAGTGGACCAATACCAAATGTATGGAGTAAAGTGAGATAGACATGAGAGTAAAGTGTACTGATACTATAGAGATGTGAACTATAAAGCAAAGGATGAAATGTTTATAAGAGTATCACCCCCCAAGGTGTGCTTAGATTGAGTGCTAAATGTGTTCAGGCTAAGATAAAGAATCAACTAAGCTTGAATTGTTTTGTTCCAAATAAAGATATTGAGAACTAGACCGTTGACTTATGAGTTAGTATTACCAACAAATATGACTTTGGTTCATAATGTGAGTATGTTAAGAGATATCAATATGATCTGCTATTGATGTTATTGATATAGGAAATGGGAAAAGTGTGAGTAATTCGAAACCTAATGAGGAACTTGTTAAGAAAGTGAGTGATTAAATGAGTGATTGAAAGACAGAGTGAGTCTGTTTGATTATGATCATTTGAAGGAAATTATTCAAGTGAAGAAGCTACTAGGGAGGTTGAGGAAAGCATAAGACAAAGTTACCTCTATTTGGTTGATCACTCATGTAAGAATTTCGAGGACGAAAATCTTTAAACGGGGGAGTTGTTGGACTCTGAATGTTTTTTAGAAGTTAGAGCTATTAACGAGAAATTTTGGCAAGTAGTCATGAGTAAAGAGCAAATGAATGACAATTTTTGAACCAAGAAATGATAGATAAGAGTAAGGTAGTGAATGAGAAATGTGGATATGTCCCAGCTTTGTTTTGGTGTTTTTGGTGGATAAAAGATTTTGAAGTGAGAAGAATTAAGGTGAAAGTTAGAAGTAGAATGAAAGCCAAAAATGAAGCTGCATATGTGTAGTAAGTTGATGAAGAATATGTATATAGGTGTATATTCTGTCATTAGTGTTCATGATTAGTCATGGACTAAATTTTCTTTGTATGATATTGATTTGAAATGGAGTTGAGAATGAGGAGTAAATGAAGTAGAACAGGTGATCTTAGTATGATTTGTGTTAAGGAAAGATTTTGAAACAAAATGGGTGGTTGATCTAGAAAATGTTCATGAGATGATTCTTTATTTGAATTAAAATAGAAACATATGGCTACATTTCTTATGAAGAAGTCAAATTTAAATTTTGTCTTTAAGAATCTCAAAATTTGTCATGAAGTTGAGAATTGGTTGGAGTACATTGGATGAGTGTAAATTTGTGTTCTGAATTCGAGGGCAATTTTGGATTGATATAGGTTATTAGAGAAAGTTGTCTTATACAAAGTTGTAGGTCTTTCTATTAGCTTTCCAACGATATATATTATGGAATTTTTGGATTTCTAAGTCGAAAGTTAGGGTCCTCATAAGGGAAGATGTTCCAAAGAGAAGTTGTATCTTCTGCCTTTTTGTTTCTTCTGTCTTTTCGCTTCTTCTGTACCTATCTTTTCATCCATTTTCACCCTTCAGATGATAAAATCTGACCTCAAGGTCTTCTTTAAATTTTTATATTTCAAAGTTATCTTTGAAATAATACTAAGATAATCTTATTCCAACATCTCTAGTGAAAGTTATGCCATTTGTCCCGAGAGAAGTTCAATATGATTGAGGACTAAACCTTAAGTGATTTTTTTTCAGCCATAATTTTGCTATCCGACCTCCAAATGAAGTGATTCTTGAATCACTAGTTTCTTAACCCATTTTTCTATCCCTCCATAGATTTTGATAGCTTTTGGTGTTGATGTGAAAAAGATGTATTAATCAAGTAAGGGTATCGATTGGAAGAGTAGGAATTGGATATTTTACTGAGTATTTTGATGATTGGAAGAGTATTTTGATGATTTTTGGATAAGTAGAGCTCCGAATAAGATGATTCTTGTTTCAAGATAAAATAGAGACATGAAGCTACAAATGGTATGAAGATGTTGAAATCTAATTCAGTTTCTAACATGTTTAAATTTCAGATAGATGTTGTGAATAGTATACTAATTTGGACAAGAGTAGCCCAAAAAATGTTTGAAGTGTATCTTTCGAATCACTGAACCAAATGGATTGATTTTGGTGTTATTGGAAACTTAAGACAAGGGAGAACCCTTTTCTATAAAAAAGAGATATGTTAGAATATTCAAGGGTGCTTCTGTCAAGACACTTAAGCATAAAAGAAATAAGGCATAAATGGAAGGGAAAATGGGACATTTCTCAATCATTAAGGTCATAATCGGAAGAAGAAGTGTTGTCTTGCATTTTAAGAAGAAAGAAGAACGAAAATTGAAGAGAAAATAGAGAGTGTGATGAAGAAGGGAGAGAAATACGACGAGAAGAAGAGACGGAGAGAAAGAAGAGAAAACAAGCTAGGGTTTGACTTTTCTTAGTCTTCAAAAAAGATTTTGGAGTTGTTCAAGAAAGGAAAAAGGAAGAGGAAGAGAAGAGCTTCCCTTTGAGCTAAGGATCTCTTAAATTGGTGAAGAATCAAGGGAATCAAGAGAATCCTATCCAAGAGCAAGGGGAAAGACAGCCTTGACTTGAAATTAAGTTAGTTTAGGATTTGTTTGTATTTTAGAATCATATAAAGCATAGACATTCAATTGTATCACGTGTATTTTTGTACTTTTTATTTTGTATTTGTATTAATGCAAAGGGGTAGTTTTGAAATATCAAGATATTATGAAAACAATCATTGTGATCTGTAATGGGCCCAAGTGATTTCCAAAGCTCTGATGTGTTCAATAATATTTGCATCTTTGTGACAAAAAGGATTTTAAACAAATCGGGCTAATTTGATTATCGATTTTTCTGCATATGTGTTATTGTTAAAAAAAATTGCAATGAGTTTCGATCGTTAAATGTCTCCGATTGCTGGGCTTTAGAAGCGGGGTCTAGCAAACCAAGCCCCACATTTTATGCTTCTTTTTACTTTAGTTCTGATAATCCTCAATTTTGAATTTCTACTTAAGGTATCTGATATAACACGTAGACTTACTTGGAATTTTTCACTTATACAATCATGGTCTTTCGATATTTATATTCGATTATCTCAATTCAGTAATTGCCTCAAACTTTTATGATCTGTACTTGTATATATACTTCCCAGATATTCCTTTACTTATACTATCTCCAAACTTCAAAACAATCACTACTGTGCTCAAATTTTCGAATATCTATAATACATCATAAAATTCTGCTTGGATCACTTTAATCTTCAATATGATGGTACTATCGAGGCAATTGTTAACTCAACAATTATTATCAAACTCCATATGCCCATGATTAGCTCTCCTAATTCCTTAAATAACTAATTCCTCGATGAGGTAACGTTATCTCGCGTTATTTTCAATTTCCCAATTGACTCACTTTTCTTAAATGTTCTTCTCCATAGTAGTTACCTTTTCAACATAATCACCTATATCATACTTTAATCATGTTACTCTGATTCATCTCATAATCTTTAAAAATAGGGATCATTGATTATCTCCTATCCATATCCAAATATAGGTCTCATATGTGGTCAATCATATTATTCACCAATTTAACCACATAATCAGCTGAGTGCTCTTAATAACTGCTCAACAAACTCTTGAAGACTTCTACATATATCACTATCATTTATTCCACATTCCATACATACCTTCTTAATCAATTTAGGAGCATAAACATATAGCCATCTTGAAATTCAAATCTCAAATTCACTAACACAATCTTATACTTGATCATAAATTTCTAGTTTAACCTTTCAATTCCACCTTGCTTGTACATCTTAAATCTTGTCATTGTCACCCTGTCTCCACCTCTTCTTTAGTCAACTTATGGAAATATTTTCACATCTGTATCAATTCAAGTACATATCCTCACGAAATTCAGTTACTTTATTCATTGACTCAACCACAGACACTACATCTACATCTAACATATCGAACTATGTCATATTTCTTATTTCTAAACATCCACAAACTTTCCTCATCTTACACTCTAACATATCATTTTCCTTCTCACTATTCTACTTGACACATATGTCAAAAAATGCCCATGTAAGATCCTAATACTGAGCTCTGATACCATAAATGTTGAGCACCATTGTCAGAACTCAACTCTTGTGAAATCGTGAAATGTGAGCGTAATCCCATAGGGTTATTTCCATTAACCCTTATTAGGTATCATCCTATAAGGGTGGCGTGCCCATGACAATCAAATATCAAACCAAACTTATTACCTTAATGATGGATCCTATTTCTGAATGCGAAGTCCAACTCTTGCGGAAATATCATAAGACTCTCATATCTTTACTTCATCATACTCTTTAATACATTACATACAACTAATTTTCATCATTCACATTTCAATACCCTCAAAACAAAGGGTTTTACAAAGCTATAATGGCCTTTCAAGCCACATTACAACATAATCCGATATCTTAAAATACAAAAGTTACATGAACTACAAATTCTTGAAATGTGATTAAAGCTTTGTGTTTTTCAAAACTAATTCAAAATACAACATAAGCAAATTTGGAGTGATGCCTTGACTCTCTTTCACTCCATTTCTTGCTTATCACCTAGATGTGGGGACAAGAAGGGGTGAGCTTGAAATCTCGTGGGTAACAGTTTATAATAAAAAGATAAGCAAAAACCTTTGAAACCATTTTACTTGCCATAAAAAACTTCCATTGAGTCTATAAAACATATGTTTCTCAAAATTCTTGTCTTGTCAAGTAATCAAAATTACAAACAACACAATTTATGCATTTTTCAACTTGCTCACAACTCATGAACATGTAAGCACATCAAAATGGTTTGGGTGAATCGAAAATAGAACGTACTACACAATTCCCCTAAGGGTCCTGTGTAGTCGTGAATAGAACATACTAGCGTAATCCCACATAATGGTTTTGCGTAGTCGTGAACTTATAGGAGTCCACAAAGGAGCTCCATACCACTAGCGGACAGGTAGGAGAAGCCTTAAACTTGGGTCAACGTGCACTAACTTAACTTAGGGGACCACCACAAACTCACGTAACATGTAATTCATGAACTAAAAACATTTTTCCTATATGACACATTCTCATAAAAACTTGCTTTTCACATGCTTGGCGTATATCTTGAAAACTATTCTTGAAAACATGATTTCATAAACATACATCTTTTCCAAAAGATATCACTCAAGCAATGTAACAAACATATAGCATATTTCACAATCATTCATGAGCAATAATGCAACACTTATGATGCAAATGAAAATCAAAAAACTTCTTTGATTTAAAGAAAACAGTAGTGACTTATTTACTCTTTTATAAACATGTACCCACTTTAAATTTCCTTGCTTGAAAACCTTGCTCAAAAAGCCTTTACTCGTGCTCCTCTTGCCTCTCTTCATTTTCTTGATCCTTCGGCAAACAATGTGTTTCTTGGTTCCAATGGAAGCTGTAATCTCTCTCTTCCTTTTTCCCTTCGTGAACATTCTCTAAATCTTCCTTTAAAACTAAGAAAAATCAAAATCTAACTTGCTCTTCTTCTTTCTCTCTTTTGTCTCTCCAATGACACTTTCTCTCTCTTTTTCATGACATTCTCTCTTTTCCTTTAAATTTTGATTCTTCTCTTCTGCTTATCCTTCCATTCACCTTTTTCTTCTTCATTTATAAGCAAGACAACACTTCTTTTTCCAATTGTGCCCTTAATAACTGAGAATTGTCCCACTTGCCCTTCCATTTATGCCTTATATCTTTTATACTTAGGTGTCTTGCCAAAAGTACCCTTGAATATTCTGACATAACTCTTTCTTCTAGAAAAGTGTTCTTCCTTGTCTTAAGTT
>JANVCQ010021576.1:0-12414 GCA_025531925.1 Erythroxylum plowmanianum
AATGAGAAATATTTTATGGTTTCAAAAATTAGTGATTTTCATATTGATGCTTTATAATTATGATGCCATGTGAAGTACAGTAGTGATTGCTCGTAGTTCACCCTTATCGTAAGGTATGTATCGGAATGACCTACGGGCGTCCCGGTGTATACTTTATGGTAAGGGGGTGCTACACAACATTTACGTTGAGAATCACTTTTTCATATATATGCATATTCACATTTAGAACACATTCATCATCGGACCGTGGTCCGGCATGTAACAATCAAATTGTATACACTTATTCCATCCAATTCACATACAAGGAGTACTTCAATATTCTCACATTTATCAAACTCCTCAGACATATATTATTCAGGACCAACACATTCACATTGCATAATCATTCAATTCATAATATAAACAAAATAGCAATAAAGTAAGACCATCTAGGTCTACTCACAATATGCTCCAAATTTGCATTTGCTTCCAAGATCTGGAAACGTCTGGATGATGGCGCTCTATGTGTTCCTCTATATCATGCAAAACATACACATATCACAATTTTCCATAATTTTATAAGTGTCTATTGATGCACACATATGTATATTAAATATGTACAATGCAATTTCAAATGACATCCCCGGGGTATATATCCTTAATACATGTCTCATAACCAATTATCAAGATCTTTGAATCATTTTGTAACACCTAGTACACTCTTCTTACGTTAATAACTCAATAATACTTCAATTAGGACGTTAATAACTCAATCCTACTTCAATTAGGCTCATTTAGTATCACTAACAAGCCTAAACATCTCATTGAGCAACATTGATAAGTCAATTATTTATAAACAAACATCTCTTAGGAAAAAACACCATAACTCTTTTTGTAGATGTCGGATTAATGTCATCTTAGGATAGTTTCGAACAGGACTTATAGATATACAACTTCTATGAAGACCTAGAAATGAGATTTTACCATTTTGAGGGTCAAAACACACGGGCCGTGTGAACCCACACTGGCAGCCCATGTTTCTTACGGGTCTGGTGGTGTTTTTGCATTAGGAACACACGATCAGTGTCAATTCACACTTCCTAACCATGTATCTTTCAGGTTTTTACTCAATTTCCCTTCTCCTAGACATCTCCAATGGATCCTACACCCAGTCTAACATCACTTTCACTCATAATCTTCCTAAATTCACCTCTTCTAATGCAATATCATTTCATAACAATTCAAACACCAATTAGTTTTCATTCACTCTCAATTCTCACCTCATTTGATTCATCATCTCATCTATATAACTTCTTCAAATATACCTAATTTCAACTAAACATCATCCACACACATTTCATATTCCCCACTTGATCATAAACACTCAAAATATAACACATTCTCATACATTCAAAATAAAACATAACATATACATTCATCCAACAATGTATTGTACCCAGTTCTCAATTTCATGTCAAATTTTGAAACTCTTAAAGACAGAATTTAAATTCAATGTCTACATGAAAAATGTATCCCTATGTTTCTAGTTTAATTCAAATTAAGAATCATCTCATTTAGATAACTAGAGAAAAATTTATGGCTAAAACACAGAAGCATACTCAGAGATTATGTTGCTGCTACATTTTCTAGCTAAACTACCAATTTTGTTTCCAAATCTTACCCTAACACAACTCATACAAAGATCACCTTTTCTATTCCATCTACTCCTCATCCTCAACTCCATTTCAACTCATTTCTACACTCATCCATTAGCACAAACAGGTTATAAATGCATCACTATACTCATCAACTTCCAATTCTCATTAAAACATCCCTTTCACAACCAATTCATCTTAAAAAAACATATGTAGCATAACTCGTAGTTTCTTACTCATCATATACAAATAAATCATCTATAAAACAAATCCTAACCCATTATTTAGCATTTATATGAAACAAAACATCAATATATACATATATATGTTCATTTCTTCATCAACATTATAGCATATACAAAACTCCTCTCATGATCATTCAACCTCCAAAACATTTCTATAAATCATTACTCATCAATAAAATCAAGAAATTTACATACTCTTCACCATTCACGACACCCACATACTCAAAACACCATTTCATGATATTAACCTCTAACTATCATCACAAATGCTTCATTTAAGCAAACCTATAAAATTAAAACATGACTTACTTGTTTTAGCTTCCAATTCTTCAAAATCACCATTAAACACTAACTCTTTCCTCTCCACGATTATCAACTTTCATGGAGGAATAGGTTGGGTCTTTTAGTATCAAGGTGGAGATAGTAAAGTATTTAAGTGGCTAGTGATGGAAGGAAGAAATATTCAACCTTATGGCTTGGAGAAGAAAGCATCGTGAGTGAAGAAAAAGAATGGAGAAGATAAAAATATAGGCAAGTGTCATTTTTAGCAAGTGAAAGACCAAAATATGATCTTTCACTTTATAAAAACGTTATTCAATAAGTGGGGTGGCAAGTGACATATGCCCCTTGCCACATGTAACTTTCTCATTGTTCCATTTGGTCCACTATAATAACTAGTCCATTTTGTCTCCAATTTCTAATCCAATTGTCTCCCAATTTTCAATGGCACTTGTTAATAAATCCTAAATTCTTTCATCAAAATTTTCATTGCCATTGGACAGTAATTCTACTACCATTTAACAATTGTTTTGCCACTTGGCATTTTTCCTAATCCAAGATACCCTTAAATTCTAGAAAATTTCCTAATTTTTACAAAAATTTCTGAGTAAATAAATATACTCTCCAAATCAATTTTTCACACATATAATCCACAATTCCAAATGTAATCACATTTATAAACAATTATACCAAAAATTTGTCAATGAATGCATATACAATTATTTTTATGTGTAAAGATTCAAATTCATGTGCATATATGCTAACATTATGCATGAGCATGAAAATGCATTTTCTTAATCTCTCTTTGTTGGACCCCGAACGTGGTTTCGAAGCCCAACATTCAGAACCATAATCACTGAACTTATTCCCTAGACCATCATCGATTCCTCTTCTTACTCTGATACCATAACTGTTGGGCATCGATCCTGGAATCCAACTCTTGCTCTGATAGCAACACTGTTGCGGAACCCAAACCTGGAGAATCATGATACTGAGCAAAATTTTCCTATAGGGTTATTTCCATGAACCCTTATTAGGCATCATCCCACAAGGGTGGCATGCCCACGGCAATCAAACATCAAAACAAACTTATTACTTCAACTCAACCATATTACGAGAGAATCAATATGAACATACATAATTGAACTACTTCAATCTATCATTTCATTTCTAAAGCAACAGAGTTTGAAACCTTTATTTACATATCAAAAGCCACACTAATGGCTAATTACAAAAATACAAAAATAGCAAATTTGCGGAAGTTCCCTTAGGCTCTGGATCACTTGATCTCTTAACTATCACCTGAAGATGGGACAGAAAGAGGATGAGCTTGAAAGCTTGTGGGTGACTATTTATAACGAAAAAATAAGCAAAATCTTTGAAACCATTTTTTTGTCATAGAAAATTGTCATTGAGTTCATAAAACACATGTTTCTTAAACTTTTAGCCAAAATCCACAAGTTACAAAACATGAATGCATCAAAATTGTTAACATAACATAAGCACATAAGCACATCAGAATGGTTTGGGTAGATCCATAAACATGATGCAGTACACATTTTCACATAATGATCCTGTGTAGTCGTAAACTTGAGGGAGTCCATGAAGGAGCTCCGTGCCACTAGCGGGCAGGTGAGAGAAGCCTTCAACTTGATCAGCGTGCACATGATGATTCTTAAGGGACTACCACAAACCCATATAACATATATTTCATAACTTGTAAACTTGTTGCCCAAAATGGCACTTTTTTGAAAACTTGCTTTTCATATACTTGATATATTTTGAAAACCATTCTCGAAACATGATTTCATAAACATGTATCTTTTCAAAGAGAAATCCTTTTCATAAATGCAATTAACTAATAAAGTAATCTAAATATGAAATTACTAATGCAATTCCTAAAATTAAAAATTCAATTACACATTTTAACAAATAAACCTATACTAAAAAAATTAAAACTTAATTAATGCAAAATATTAAATTAGAGTGAAATTAAACTAGTAAATACTATCTAATTATTAAAAAAACAACAAACTAAACCTAATATAACAAAATCATCACAATTTATCACATAGTAAGCAAAATTCACATACCCAAATCAAGTTTCATCTAATTCTCATTCAATTTATCAAATTAATCTAACAATTCATATGGAAAAGAATGAAATTAAACTTTTAATTGAAAATCATGAACAAAATTAGGTGAAATTATCCTCAGATGCAACAATTGCCTAACCCTTGCTATTTGCGAAAGAAAATCCCTAAAATTTGTAAAATTACTAAAATTTCCAAGTTAATTCAGACAAAAAGGAAGAAAAACTTACTTGAATGTTGTAAAATCACTCAAAAAAATTGTTGGGCTAAGCCGAAGAAGGGAGAGACACGATAAATGGGTGGCGAAAGAGGGAGAGAAAAATGGCATAAAAGAAAGGAAACAAGGTTTTTAAAAGTGTGTCATGGACTTACACGGTCAATTGTATTACAAAAATAATTGTTAGGCTAGGTTGTCGAAGGGAGATGCACAACAGGTGGGTGGCAAAAGAGGGAAAGAAAAATGGTAGAAAAGAAAGGAAACAAGGTTTTTAAAAGTGTCTGTGTTGGACCCTGAAATTTTTTATTATTATTGATTTATTTGTTTCATTATTTTTAGAATTGAGTCATTAATTTGGTGAGTATAAGTTGAATTAGAAATTTAGAAGGGGAATGCTAGAATTAAATTAGGATTAAGTGAGGTATTAGATTTAATAGTCTAAGTAGTTAGTAGACTTTATATTAAAAGAAGGAAGGGTAAACTTGGAAGGGCAAACCAAAGGAGGGGCAATATTGGAAGACCAAGGATAGAATTTGTCTTAAAATTTAGAAGAGAAGAGAAAAGAGAGAAAAAAGTGTGAGAGAAGAAGAAGGGGAGAAGAAGGTCGTGAGAGAGAAGCTAGAGAACAAGAAGAAAACGTAGGAAGAGGAGAAATCAAGCTTGTTAAGGTAAGTTAATCATCTTTTCTTCTTGCTTTATTAAAGAAATGGGTTGTGTTGAGAATGAAGGGATTAGAGAGAGAATGGGTGTTGTGTTGGAAGAAGAAGAAGTAGGAACCCATTTGATTCCTAGGGTTTCTAAACTAGGTATTGGGTTTTCTAACCTAGATGGACTATGGGTAGGTTAGATTTGAACTTAATTTGTGTTTATTGCAATTTTTGTGATTTTTGAAGTTTATGGCTTTTATTAGAATGTTGTTTTGAATGGAATCCTGGTTGTTTTAGAAAATCAAGAGAATCCTACCCAAGAGCAAGAGGAAAGACAACGTTGAGTTGGATTTTCGAGCAAATTAGGTGGGTAATGTATTTATGGTTGTTGTGAAATTGAACAAAATCTTGCCTATGTGTGTACGTTGATTGCTTGAATTTGACTTATTTGTGAATGTTGGAAATTTCTTGATGATTGATGACTATGTTATACCTTGAAAAAGGTTATGATATTTGTATAAATGAAAAGAAGAAAAAGAAAAAGAAGCATGAGACTATAAATTTGTGAATGACTGAATTGAATATGAATTTGTTTGTGATTAGGCAAGAGAGGAACCCATTTCGTTAGTCACAATCATGTTGATCTATAACCTTCTCCCAGCTACCCACTTGAGGCCACGAGATCTTGAAAAATCTGACTCGTTTTGTTCATAATGTAAACTTCAGTTTCTTTGTTTCGTTCCATGGAACTCTCGAGTCATTTGTTTGTGCATTGCATCTTTGAATTGTCAAGTATGATGTATTTGAGTGTTATGTTAATGGATAAAGTCTATGTTATGTGTTATGAGTTTTAAGCTAAATTGATTAATGCTTGAATTGCTAGAATAGATAGAGAATGCTTCAATTGCTAGATATATATATATACATATGCTTGAATTGTGGTCAATTTCCAATGACTATAAATATATTAGCCACTGAACTGTGTGGCTCACCCCACTATTCCCTCCTCAGGTGCAGAACAAGACGGTTAGCAATCCTTGCAAGGCATCGAAAAACTTTAAGATAGTTAGAGACTTTTGTACTAAGTTAGTGAACATTTTCGATAGCCTTATAGGCATATCAACATTGAGCATCCTTTTGTATTTTGTTTCAAGTTACTGATGTGTATGTTGATTTGTAATGGAATCTTGTATAAACTCGATTTGGATTCATTAATGAAATATGATTGTGTTTTGCTTGTGATTCTCAAAATAGGTATATTGCATTTTCAATCCTTTCATAGGTATAGAAATTGTGTTCTGAACTTAAAGGAAAATTGTATTAATCTGGGTTGAATTTGGCAAATTTGGTTTCTTGGAATTTGTAGATTATCCTCTTAGCTTTCTAATGATATGAAGTATGAAATTTTTGGACAACGGAGTTAAGAGATATGATCATTATAAGTAGTGATGCTGCATAGGAGGTATGTACAAAATAGCTATAGTAATGATGAGAATTTGTTGTATGTGATGAGTCATTTGAGTTGAGATTTGGGAGTTTAATGCAATCAATTTGGTAATAGACAATTGATCATGATGAATTAGGATGAATTCCATACGATGTTAATGATTGATTGTGCTGGATTATGTGAGCTGTATTGTTTTCAAGGAACATGCTTTAGTATTTTGATTATATCTTGAACTTTAGATATCCAAATACATTGATTCTTGATTCAGATTAAATTAGAAGCATATGGCTACAACTTTTCTGAGAAGTTGAGTATTAATTTTATCTCTAAGAATTTCAAATTTTGGATGGAAGTCGAGTTAGGAATTCTGTTACAATTTTTAAAACAGTCTGAATTTGAGTATACCTTTCAGTATAGTGAATCAAATTGTATGATTTTGGTCCTATTAGAAACTGGAAACATAGTGGAACAATTGTCTAGAAGAAAGTGTTACAAAAATTGTAACATCTCGTTACCTGTGAGGAGACTACAATAGTAAAGAAGAGTGTTCAATGAGAGCTTAGAATTTACATTTTCATGCTCATGCATAAAATGGTATACACATACACATCAATAGTGAATTGTTGCACATGAAAATAATTGCGCATACATTCATGAATAATTCCGGGCATATTTGGACTAAGTTGTGATTTTGGGAATTTTGGGAATTTGGAATTTAATTATATTGGAAATTTTATTGATTAGTGGAGTTGTAATATTTTTGAATTTTGGTGTTAATTTTCAAAATTTATGGAGAAAAATGGAAAATAGGATAAATGAATCAAAAGAAGATTGGAGATAGTCATATTGTAAAGATGGGATTAAATGAACTAGTCAAGAAAGAAACTTAGTTTAGACTTAGGCGTTAAGAAAGTGACAAGTGTCACTTAGTTAAGTTGCTTCTATAACCTTGTAGAAGTAAGTTATCGATATATGAGAGTTAAAAAAGGGTTAAGTAACATGTCTTAAGTGCCATTTTCTAGCCACCTTCTTTAAATTTCCTTTCCACATAAAAAGTTTTTCATTAAAATCCTTCAGAGGGATTTCTTTGTTTTCCTCATCCCACATCTCTACCACCACTGCTATTGATTCTTCCACCCTAAGAAAAACCAGAAGCTGGTCATTTTGCACAGTAAATATGTGAGTTTTGCATGGAATTAGGTCTTGAAGATATTTGAAGCTTTTGGAGTTTTCAATATATATATTCATGAACATTATGGATGAGATGAAAAAAATTTGGTTATAGTGTTATTTAGTTTTTGATGGAATTTTAGTGATCTGATATTGTGGAAACAGTTTTTGGAGTTAAAATAGCAATGGAATGGTGTATAGGATTAGTGTAGAAAATTAGATATGGAAAGGTGATATGTGTTATGTTCTTCACTGTGCATGTTTTATACATATGTGTGTGTTTATGTGAGTTGATGAAAGCTTTAGAGATGATCAAGGAAATAGTTTTTGAGTTGAAGAGCAATTGTAAAATGATGGTTTAAGAAGGGAATGAGTGTTTAAATGAAAGTTGAGAGAAAGAATAGAGATTGAGAATGAAAGTTGAAAATGCAGAAAAGTAATAGAACATGAATATGAATTTTTTGGCTTTTGAAGGTTTTTGATTTAACTTGCATATTTTGGAGAGGTGTGAATTTATGGTGAATGATTTTAATGAAATGGAGTGGAAAAACTTGAAGTGTTGGATTTTGGAAAATGGAAGTCATCTGGAAATTTTCTGAGAATAGATGGTTAGAGAGTAGAATTTTTGATCTGAAAATTCCATGGATTTTTGTACTAATATAGAGAGATTTTGACAAAGTTGTCTTCATGGAATTTTAGATCTTTCTTTAAACCTTCCATTGATATAAAGTTTGTAATTTTTGGAGTTTTGGATAGAAAGTTATGGAGTTTGAAAGTTGAGTTTGTGGGTTCTGCTGTGGTTTGGGACAGTCTGTAGTGTTTTTAACATAATTTACAGAATATCAAACCAAATTAAATGAAATTGGTTTCATTTGAAAGTTAACATAAAGGAATAATTATTCAAAAGAAAGTTTGGCCTAAATCCTTCGTTTTCATTGTCAAAATGATCGACTAAAAGTGACCCGAAATTCTAATTTGGGAAAGGCTAGAGAAAAAGAATGGAAGAGAGGAAGAGGAGTAACAGGTCCACTGGAGTGTCACGGTCGTGCATGCACATGATTGTGACTTCGTAGGACCATCTAAATGTCACAGTCATCCATGTGCATGATCACAACTTCGCAGGATCACCTTAATCTCGCAGTCGTGCATATGCACGATCGCGACTTCCCTGTTTATCCAAGGGAGGTTATTTTTTTGAAAATACTTTGATATTTTATTATAACTTCTTCTCTAGACATCCAAATGATCTGGTTCTTGAACCAATGGATTCCTAACACATTTTTCTTTCCCTCCATAAAATTTAGCACGATCGTGACTTCCCTGTTTATCTAAGGGAGATTTTTTTTAACATACTTTAATCTTTTGTTATAACTTCTTCTCTAGACCTCCAAATGATCTGGTTCTTGAACCAATGGATTCCAAACACATTTTTCTTTCCCTTCATAAAATTTTGTAGCATTCTGAATTCAATTGAAAGATTGATCAAATCAAAGTGTGGAATCTGTTGGAACAGTGAAATAGGATTTTCCTCCTAAACACTCTTCAATATTTTGATTATATCTGGATCTATAGGATTCCAAATGAGATAATTTTTAGTTTGGAGTAAACTAGAGATATATTCCTACAAATTGTCTCAAGAAGTCAAATTTTTATTCGTTTTCTAAGATACTGTATTTCTGGATGGAAGTTGTACATAGTACACTATTTTTGAATATGAACAACCAGATAATGTTTAAGGTATATCTTCCAAATTATTGAACCAAATTGAGTGATTTTGGTGTCAATGGAAACATAAGACATAGAGTAAAAATTTTCTAAGAAGATAACATGACCAAATTATATCATTTTCACCTTCTGATTGAAAGTGAACAGTAGACCCCAAAGGGGTGTCTTGGAAAAAAAATCTAAAGTGATTCAATGAGAATGAAATGTGATTTTAATGGTTTTAGTAAGGCATAAACCTAAGTATAAATTATACTTAGATGAGTTTTGATATTGGAAGGATTTTGTGATGAAATTGATGAACATTCATTGTACATAATTCATTTCATACATGTGCATTATTGAACACTTATACTTGTGCAAATTGTGATATATGTGTATGTTATTTGATTTACAGGAGCAATTAGAACGTCAACCTCTAGACATTAACGACAGTTCCAGGGTTTAGCTTCGGTAGCAACTTGTGAGTAACCCAGACGGTTTCTCTCAAGTATTGTTTGCTGAAATTATGCTTTGAATGATAAATGAATGTGTTTGATTGTTGATTCCGGACAGAAGGTCCAATGATTGTAAATGTGGAATGTATATTGAAGTGTTGCTTGAATGTGAATGTAAAGACCTAAGTGCTTTATAATGTGAGTGATTGTGGTACATGCATTCCATTCATGAATGCATAATCAGATAATGGTAGTTGTGACTAGAGTGCCACCGATCAGAGCTTAAAAATCAACAAGTGAAAAGAGCCTCGAGCTCAAACAGTGATTAAGAGCTGAAGGCTCACTATGTATAATGAGCCTTGTATCCTCCAAGTGGATAAGGGATAGTTATTAATGAGCCCGGTATCCAAAATGGATATGGGACAGTTCAGGCACTCGGTCACAACAACGTAATAAATGGAAAGTGTCTCATGAGCATTTCATATGCATTTATATCAAGTATGTTTGATTGATTGAAATGCCGAAATTTCCTATACTGGAGTAAAAGTCTGATACATGATCTATTATGCAAAATTGTGAATTACATGTTATGTAAAATGGCGTGTTGTATGAATTGAGTGAACCATCTATGATGGTTATCTCATTGAGTTTTCAAAACTCACCCAAAATTTGCAATTATTTTTCAGGCTTGAAGAGTACCCCGTTAGACAAACGGGAGAATACCTATGGCATGCAAGTAAGAGATAGAGGTCGGGATCGATTGGTGTCTGCATTAATATTTCTTTTATTTTGTATCAAATTAAGTCTTCCGCAATTATTGTAACTTGTATATTCGAATATTTCTGTTTTGAAATAAATTTCCAAATCGAAAATGTTTGTATATGGTTTTTGTAATGTAATTAAATTTTCGCAAGTATTTTGTATTTGTAATGGGCCCAAATGGCTATTGAAATTTCTAATAATTGTATTGCAATGATTGAAAATGTTTATGAAATAAAGTGGGCCTGATTTGGTTATCAATTTTCGCACTTTATGTTTGTGGTCAAAAAAAATTATATTGAGTTTTGAATGATTGAGTGCTCTAGCATGCCACCCTCATGGGGCACGAACTCGGATATCCCTTAGGATGTCAGGTACGTGTCTTGCAGGAGTGGGGTGTTACATATGTGGTATCAGAGCCCAGAAGTACTATCTTATATGGGCATTTTGAAATATGTGTTAAGTCACATGCATTTTAGTCATATCATTGCAGACAACAACAACTGATCCCTAATATGAGTCACATGTATGAGCATTCCTTAAGAGTCTGAGCTATTAGAAGCACTGAGAGAAATGATGATCTAATAGAATGTTAGAAAATAAAGGTTTATGGACATTTTGAAAATGAGAAATAGTATCTGGTTCTGTATGATAGATAAAGGTTCACCTACCCTTGAATGTGATATAGGTGTGAATAGGTATATTGACGTGGATTGATTGAGGAAAATAGGGATATGAGTATAAATGAAGAGACTAAAGTGTACAGGCAGAATGTGATGAAATCATAAAATAGATATGATCATAAAAGGATGAATTTGGAACCAAAATGGTCATGTGAGTATCGTGATAAGAGTTTATAATTCAGTATATGAAGATATTAGGGAAAATTGAGATTAGAATTTCAGGATGAATATGCATCTATAACTCTGAATGGATTGCGAATATATATATGTAAGATGAATAAATGACAATAGGAAAATGAGATGGCAATGAGGAAAGAGTAAAAGGGTAATGAAATAGTCATAAATGACTTAATAAGAAATGAATGATGTGTAGTAAGGAGAAAGTTAGAAATGCATATAAGAGAGGATTTTATGTATAAATGAGATAAAGAAAAAGATGACCAATTAAATAAGAAGAATTGACGCACTCGATATGGTAGTTGACTCATTACGAAATGAAGTAGCCTCAGAAGAGGTAAATTCTAGAAAATTGGAGTAAAATTGGTGTTAGTATATTTGATAATGAGAGGAGGAAAGTGCAGGGCGCGATAATGGCCTGACAAAAATAGGTTTCTGTCATGATCGTGTGGGAATACCCCAATCATGGGAAGGAACAAGGATAGAAATGTTGTCTACAATCAATTGGAATTCAATTATCATTAGCAAATGTTATTAACTGGAGAATTGACATAAATACATCTCTAGATAAGATGTAATGATTTTGGATAGTATATACCAAGGTATTAGAGTAAACAAATTTACCTAATGCCTTATTAAGCCTTATTATAAAGGATGTTCTAATCATATAAGTTATGGAATAAATTGATCTTCTTGAGGTACTACGAATGACTAATAAGTAATCAAGGAAAATAGTTTATTAATAAGGATTTCATGAGCAGTATCGAGGATAGTATCAAGAAATCTTCTTCCAAAGAAGAATTTCATTGAGATCGGTCCAGTAAACTAGATGATTCAATTTAAGAATGATTAATGAAGGAACAAATCAGAAATGAGTAGTTAATGAGTCAAAAGTAAATATTGG
>JANVCQ010021624.1:0-12411 GCA_025531925.1 Erythroxylum plowmanianum
TATTTTGCAATTTTTAAAAAGTTTAGGGACTATTTTATAAATTTAAAAAATATCCCGAAACGGTACCCGATACCGACCGATACCGGTACAGTTCTGTTTCAGAGCTCAATCCGGTACCGAACCCGATACGGTATTCATAACATTGGTCAATATGCAACAATTCAAAAGATTTTGTTGACTGACTACTGCTGTTACAAAAAGGTTTTCTAGCTTGCTTTGCCTTATGATAAGTATCACAAACAACTAGCTTATTCAAATGAGAAAAATTACAAACATGCCTTAATTTTTCCTCTGACATATGTCCTAATCGCTTATACCTGAGCTCAACATTGCCTTCTAAGCTATTACTTACAGTAAAAACATAATAAGAAGTACTACCAAATTGCTATAATATTGAAGGATCAAATAAGGATTGATTAATGCAATATAAACCATTGATCAACATCCCAACTACCACCACCTCTTCATAATTCTGGCCCTGCAAAAGATAATTCTTAGGCAAGAAATACACACTCAAGCACTGATCCCTGAGTAATTTGCTAACTACTAACAAGTTGTGCTTAAACTAAGGCACATAAAAGCATTTGTGATATCTTGAACCTTGAATTGAAAATTACATCTCCTATGTGAGTTACATTTTTTATTGAACTATCTAACAGATATACATACTTAGGAAAATGTAGCTTTTCAAGATTTTTCATATGAGATAACAAGACAATGCATTGCTCATATGTTTTGTTTCCCTTGAATCTATGAACCATAGTTTAAAATTTATAGAATCAGAATTGAAATGAAACTTACCTGCACAAGCTCCTGCAAATGCAGTGAAACCAACACCACCTGATCCACAATCTTGTATCATTTTTCCCTTTATAATTTTCTGAACCTCTTTCTACACCATTAATTGTATGACTTAGTTTCGGTTTTGTGCCATATTTGACTCTGAATCTGACTCTTCCAATGGTATCTGTACTTCATGAGTCATATTTGTTTGAATTGCAGATTTACCAGGTCTTGTGAACTTCCTGCCTTTATACCATTCAAGGTAACCATTCAACTTGAAGCATTCTAATTGTTTATATCCCCTTTCTTGCAAATGTACAATATTTGTCTTCTTTGTTCTTGCTTGGCTTGGTGTTTTTCTTCTTACTATTATTGTCAAAGCAATTATTCTGAAATCAGAAAGTTGAGGCAGTAACATTGGCAAAATCATTTTGTATTTCCACAGTTGCATCTCTCTGTTTCTTAATCGTCAAAAACATTGAATAAGCCTTATGTACTAATGGAAGAGGATCCATGAGTAAAATTTGATCCCTAACATGATAAAATTCAACATTTAAGCGTGAAAAAAATGCATTAACTGCTCTTCTTGACAAATATCATGTGCTATGATTCGCAAGCCTCGATATCTACATGTTGTCGTAGGTTTCAACACAATATATTCATCCCACATTCTCATATTTTTTTGAAAAAATCTACTATGGAAATATTTCCTTACCTTGATCGACAAATCTCCTTTCGAAGATGAAAAATGAGAGGGCCATTACTTTCTCCATACCTTTGTTCAATTTCTTTCCATAATTCCTTGGAGGAAGGAGCAAAGAAAAAAACATATACCAATTCTCTTGATAAAGAATTTATGATCTAGGAAAAACCTAAATCATCATATTCTTTCCATTGTGCAAAATAATTTGAATCAACATCTTACGCATCATCCTTTAAAACGAAATTCATTTTCCTTTTTGCACTAAATGCTAACAACATAAATCTTTTCCACGAAATGAAATGCTTTCCGTTTAACACTGAACTCATAAAGATCAAACTTGGACTATCGCTAGTTGTTGATTCACAATTGTATTGTGTTGTTCCTCGTATGATCTTGTGTATTATGTTCAACAAATGGATCTGATCTTTGATCTACATTTTTGGTTCTTTCCTCCTCATCAGATCTGGATCCTTCTTCTTGTGTTCACAGAGCTTGAGCATAACTCTTTCTAACCATAGCTTATCTAAGCTTTTGAACGAAAACACATGGATTAAAGTAAATGTTGTTTGCATCGAGCAATGAACTCTAATACCATATAGAAGAAAGAAGAAGAATATGTTGAATTGTATATTTGATGATGAAAAGTGATACAATTTATCTATACAGGTAGCTCATGCTGAATAAGCTGGGAAGTATGAGAATCTAATATGTTACATTAGAATCTAATTTGTTAGAATCATAACAGACTTGTAACTAATTACAACAGCTCCTCAACTCCTTTTGCTACTTTTCCCTCCACCCCAGCTCATCTAACTAATATGTTGATTATGATTGCATTCCTACACTTAGTAACCATCTACTTATTTAGTGAGTGCCTGAAAACACAAGAAAAATTTTATAAGAGCATTAGGCTCTATGGATGAGTATAAAACGACATTTATTTTAAGGGTTTGAAGAACGTGGTGAGTCTCAAACATTCTATTGTAGCTTATCCCATGGTCACTTTTTGTTCACTCACAATGACAAGAACAAACCACTTCCTAATTCGATTTTGTGCCTTTCCCTCGCTGATCAGTTGAGACTCAAGGTTTAAATACATTTCTAATGAATCTTAATTATTCATATCTTGTTTATAGGTTTAAAAGTGTCAACATTTCTTTAATTTAGCTCTTAAAATGAACCGTGTAAATATTTTTTAATTTATTTCTTTAAAAAATCTTCAAATAATGAATTTTATTTAATAATTCAAAGTGCATCTTCTCCTCTCTCTCTTTTTTTAAATATTAATGGTTTCTCTTTAACCATTTTGAGAGCTAATGAAGATGTTGAGGAGACTGGATCTCCATTATCACATATATATGTCTATGTATATATGTCTCGTGATAGTGAAGATGTTGATTTTGACAAGTAATCTTTTTAATGACAACTCTTTAGACAAAACAATGATTTTTCTCAATGTTTTAAAAATTAGACTAGCTATTAAATCGGTTAAATAAAAAGTTTAAGATTTCAATATTCGACTGACATTAAATTGTTTCAAAATTAGTATGTAATAAATAAGAAGTAAAAATTATAAGAATAAGTGACGCCTATTAATATATAATAAATTTGATAATTTAGACTAAGATCGAATCTAACATAAATTTTAAATAAAATAAAAATTAAAATAAAAATATTTTATATTCATTTATTTAAAAACTCGTAAAAGTTGAGATATGTTTAAAGAAAGTCAATAGAAAAGACTCTAACTTTATTTTAATTAACTTCTTTTTCAATGTCCTGTAAACATACTTTTATAGTTTAAATATTATTTTAACACATTATTAAATTATCTTAAGCAAAATTACTTATATATACTAATTAATAATTCAATTTAATAAACAAATTCATGATAAAAATTATAATTAGTTTTTAACAATAATAATTTTTAAAAAAATTAATTAAAATATAAGGAGATAAATATAAAAACCTAAAATTTGACAATTAATTTATTAGTGAGATTAAATAAATTTAGCATTTTAAGAATAAAAATAGCAATTTATGTTTTAACAATAATAATTTAAAACAAAATTTTGAATTAAAATGTTAGGAGATAAATAAAGAATATAAAATTTTAAATATAAAATTTATTAATTAGAATCTGTGAGAATTGAAAGGAAAAAATGATTAAAAATTCAAAAGATTTATGAAATATACCCATCAAATCTCAACTTTCCTACACCAATAATGTATTATAACAAAACTCAAAAACTAAGTTGGTTTTGACTCGGAAGAAATTGATGGTGGGTCCCGAATACATGGTAGGTCTCACATGTGTTAAAGGAGAGAGGAGGAAGAAATTTGTGATGGTTACCACAAATTTTAAAAGATGGTGAGTCCCATATGTTTAAAAAGGTGGCTTGGTTTTTATTTTAACGACTTTATTAAAGAAAATAGACAAATTTTTTTAACAAAACGGCTGATTTTCTATCATAATGGTTCTATAATACAAACCAAATCGAAAACCAAGCCAGTTTGTATTTTTTCCGATTAGACCGGTCCGATTTTTAAGACATTTTTATACTTTTTTTAAAAAGTATATTAAAGCCTATTGTGAAATATTTTGTACTAAATCTTTAAATATTATAGATTCTATAACTCGATATTCATATATGGATATATCTTCTAGTCCTTTAGTTTTGAAGAACCCACAATTGGCTCAAAGTCTTATCTCCATATTTGGGGAGGGTGGGTTTATTCCTATTCCAAAAAAACTTAGAGTCAAATTGTGGGTGAATCTATAACCCTTGACAATTGAGGTATCTTCTATCACTTGCTAACCCCTCTTCTTACAATGGTGGTTGGGTGGTTTCTCCCTGTTAGAAATCTTGCAACAGGGTGCAATAAAGTGAGCAAACAAACTAGTAGATTTTTTTTCCTCAAAAGAGGATGATTTTTCCAATGTTATACCTTTGGGCAACGAATACAAGGTCAAAATTGGGTTTCGAGAGTATGTTGTTAAAAAAAGAAGAGTTATTTCTTTTCAGATTTATAAATTCGAACAGTATACAAAGGATTTTAAAAGCAAGGCTTTGGCATATCCAAAGATCCCTAATACTATTGTTGAAGTGGAGGCCTAAGAGAAACTTAAAAAAGATGAAGCTCCAGCACCTCCTCATTTGGATAAGGTTTCATGGTGTTTTGCTTGAATATTGGATAATCACTAGTTTTAGTCATTTAGCTAGTACCATTGGAACACCTATTTACCTGGATGAGATAATAGAAGCTATGAAAAGGGTTGGCTATGCTAGGATATATGTAGAGTTAGAAACAAATTTTGAGTTTTTGGATTCCTTACCTATTATGAGGCTAGATGATAATAGAGAATTAGTAGAAGACTTTATTGAAGTTAGTTACTAATGGATGCCCTAGTTATTAGATATAAAAAAGAAGAGATGTAGGGATATAAGAAGGATATTTCTAATTGGTTTTTCATATAAGCTCCTTAAACCTCAAACTTCTTCAGCCCTTGAAATTGTCTATACAAAGATCACAAATAATCCTGATTCTAAAGTAATGGGAATTAGAGAGATTCATTCCAGAAAAGATGATGATAACTTTCTCAAAGGCTAAAAAATACTGACGAAGAAATACTTAAAAGACCAATTGAGCTTTCTCCTTCAAGCTCCCCAAAGGTACTCAATTTTGAAAATAGTGTAGAAAAAGCTCATTAGATATAAGGGCAACTCTTGAACCAAAATAAATGGTATCATCAAGGAGAAGATATGGTAGGAAATATAAAAAGAAAGGACTATTACACCCTCTTTTAGCCTTATGATACTGACCTAGAATGTGAGAGCTATAAATTGCCCCAAAAAATACAAATAATAAAAGATTATCTAGTCACAAAGAATTATGCCTTAATAGGACTATTAGAAACAAAGGTTAAGAAAGATAATTTACAGCTTTGTAGGGAAGTATTTGGTAGAAAATGGGAGTTTCTAACAAATCACCAATGTCATTATTTAGATAGGATCATTGTGGGATTTGACTCTCATGGAGTTAACAACATTCAATAGGTAATTTTAAACCAATTTGCTCATTTGGAAATCAAAATGGACTCTAGATGTTTGGAAGTCACTTTCATCTATGCTTTTAATTTTAAGTTCCAAAGAAGATCACTTTTGAATGATTTGAAGGTAATAGGGGGCTCAATCAATAAACTGTGGCTGGTTGTTAGAGATTTTAACTCCGTCATCTTTTCATAAGAATCTAAAGGGATAAGCTAAGTTGTAGAAGGAATAGCAACAATTTGTTGGATTGTCTAAACTTTAATTCACTCTCAGACCTGAGTTATATAGGAACTTATTGTATATGAAATAATAGGAAGGGAATAAACAACTTAATTAGGAACAAACTAGATCGTGCCCTAATCAATCTAGAGTGGCTTGCACATTTCAAAACCACTTTTGCTCTTTTTAACCAAACTTTTTGCTATAATCACAACCTATAAAGGCATCAATGGGAGTGAGCTTGGGCATAGTGAGACATCCATTTCGATTTACCAACTATCTATTCAAAGTTGAAGGATTTGAGGAAGTTGTGGCAAAAGGTTTGAACTTTTAGGTTATAGGTAATGTTTCTTTTATCTTTATAAAGAAACTTCATAATATCAAATTAGAATTGAAAAGGTTAAACTCCTTTAAAGTGAGAACACCACATGCGCTATCTCTAACACTAGGGAAGCTCTCTTAGAATTCTTTAGCAACAAGCTTGTTAAGACCCTGTAGACATCTCTTTTAGAGTTAAGGGGAATCAATTTATGGATGATTCCTTGACAATCACAATTCCTTGCTCAAACAAAGAGTAAGAATAAACTGGTTAATGAATGGTGAGAAAAACACCAAATATTTTCATAATTCCATTATTTGTAGGAGGAATGTTCACAAAATCCAATCCTTAAGGATTAACAAAGGTTGCATTATTGACAAGCATTCTCAAATCAAAGCTTTGTTCTTTAACCATTTTAAGGAGTTATTAGGATCTTCTATCCATAATTTCTCCACTATATAGGAACTTAGAGAATTTGTCTATAATTCCTTATCCAATTAGCAAAAAGACTCGCTTTTGAGACCTTTGAATGAAATGGATGTGAAACTAGTGCTATTCTTTTTAAAACTAGAAAAGGCCCCTAGGGCAGACAGTTTTAACTCTTTCTTCTTCCAGCAGACTTGGCATTTGATAGCTAATTTAATTTTCGATAATGTCCTAAATTTCTTTTCTTCAGGTTGCATGCTCAGAGAGCTAAATAAGACCTTTGTTAGTCTCATTCCCAAGAAGTGAGATCATGAATATTTAAAATGACTACAGGCCTATTTCTTATTGTTTTGTAGTTTACAAAATTATTTCAAAATTGTTAGCAAATAGGATCAAACCTCTTCTGGAAAGCATAATCAATAGGAGCCAAGGAGCATTTGTTGGGGGAAGGAATATTAGAGATAATTTACTCCTGGTTCAAGAACTATTTAAGGGGGTATAATAGCAAGAAGTTGATAAAGAGTTGCACCTTGAAGATTGACTTTAAAAGAGCTTTTGATTAAGTGAACTAGAAGTTTATTTTAAACTCACTAGCAATATTTGACTTTCTTGATCAGTTCATATCTTGGATTTTGGGCTATATTTGCACTAAATCATTCTCAATTTTAGTTAATGGTGAACCCACACATGTCTTCTAAGACTCCAAAGGGCTATGCTAGGGTGATCCTCTATCTCTATATTTATGTTTTCTATATATCGATTTATTTTTAAGCTTGATCTTATGCAAAATATAGCAGGACTATAGCTTTAAATATCACTATCGTCGTGAAAAATTGAAGTTGTTCAACTTAACATTTATGGATGACTTGCTATTGTTCAGTAGAGCTGACTCCAATTCTAAAATTTCGCTCATGAGCTCCCTACACTATTTTGGTGAATTATTAGATCTTATTGTGAACTTACACAAAGAGTGCCTTATTTATTTCAGCAGATGCATCAAACGTCTCCATAACTCTCTATAATTTTAGGACTTCTTCTTCATAATATGGCATTCAAGTACTTGGGTATCCCCGTGTCTGACGAAAGGGTCTCTTACTTTGAGTGTCAACCTCTATTTGATGATGTCAAAAAATGGACAAGCCATTGGAACAATCAATTTATCTCCCATATTGGCAGGTTATAGTTGATTTTATCTGTCTTAAATAGCTTACGTATTTATTGTAGCTCACACCTTTTTCTTCCTCAAAAGCTAGTTAAAGATATAGAAAAAATGTTAAAGAACTTATAGAAAGGGGTTGCTAAGAAACATTAAGGTGAAAAAGTCAAATGGTCTAATATTTATTCCCCAATTGCTAAAGGTGGTTTGGGGCTGCCTTCAATGGAGGATACCAACAAAATGTTGTTAGCTAAGAGAATTTAGAAATTGTTCACCGATGCTCAATCAATATTGGTCAAGTAGGTTTATACATACATAATAAAAGAACAAAGTTTCTGGATCATCAAGGTAAATCACTCCTTTTCATAGTCCTCTAGTCAAATTCTGAAGCTAAGAAGGGAAATGGATTTGGATATCAAATTCAAGGTTCAGAATGGAAGAAAAACTTGGTTTTTGTATGATTTTTGGAATGATTTAGGCCTTTTACACAACACCATGCACCTTGATCACCTGAAGTTGATTATTCCTCCTAACACAAAAGTGAATAGGGTGATAATTAAAGGAGAATGGAATTAAAGAACTAGGTCTCTCTCCCCTGTAATGAATCATGCTCTAGCTTATCAATTTCTTTCTAATGAGAAAGGCAAACCTAAATGGGTTTGCCACCACTCTAGAATATTTACCAACAAGTGTTGTCTTAATCTATTCAAAAGAAGAATGTCTATGATGTCATGGTGGAAATTGCTTTAGTTTCTTAAGAGATCTCCCAAGGCATCTTTCATACTTTGGTTAGCTATCCATAATAGACTAGTATACAAAATAGGCTTAGAGGGAATTGTATTAACATGCTCTGTCAGTTTTGCAATTAGGTTCCTGAAAGCATTGATCATGCTCTCCATTCCTGCGCTTATGTGATGGAATTTTGGTGTAAATCTCTAAAGCTCTGTAAAATAAACTTTTTTCCATCTACCTAAAACTCATTTATAGTTAGGTTAGGAAAGTAAAGTTCACTTGTAAAGGAGATTCCACTATTTTCAAATTGTTGGCGAGTTACAAAACCTATGCTTTATGGAAGGAAATGAACTTTAATGTATTTTAAGGATCAAGTCAAAGTATCTAGAGTTTCATAAGCTGCCTTGCTCAGAATTAGAGAACATCTAATTAATTATTATATATGACATCTACTTATGTATGAGTAAAGAGTTGACACACTTAAGAGAAATGTCAGTACTTGAATAGATCCTCTGTAGTTAAGCTGAAACGTATATGAGAGAGGAAGTAATTGCTTGGTCAAGAATGCACTTATAGAAGCACAACACTTAAGTGTTAAAAGATCAACTTTCTTTACAGACTGTTTGGTAGAATGGAATAGCCATTCTATTCCTAACCCATTCCTGACATATTCCTAAACCTATGTTTGGTTAAAAAAGGAGACATGAATAAATAAGCATCAGTAACAACCATTCTTCAAATTCGGAGAATACACAAACTCGACCCCAACCCGTCTTTACCTATTTGAAGAATAGCTCTTCTTGTTGAAGACAACTTTGTCTTCTCATGTTCCAGCCTTTGAAACTTTTTTCCTTCTTTGACATTGAAACATCTTCGAGCCTCCTCTTATCCTCTCACGTTCAAGCCTCTGAACTCTTCCACTTCTTTAACATATGCTGTTCTCTTCTCCAATTCATGATTCCAGATCTACCATTTCCAAATTCTAGGTAAGTGAGAATTCTTACACAACACCAAAAGGCTTCATCTTCTTATTCCATAGACATCCCCGCATATAAGTGATACCTAATTTCTATATATATATATATATACGTATTTAACAACCCTCTTTTTCCTTTCTCTTAAATTCTTATTCTGATTTTATTTTGACCCACCTTCAATTTTAACTCCACAAGAAGTCTGCTCCCTTTTTCTGGGTAATATCTTTGTCTCTTTTTTATGAATATTTTTTCTTAATGAATAATCGCGTTTGGAATTTTGATTTTTGGGATCGTGATTGTAGGAGGCTGGACTATTAAATTCGGTTGCTCCCTTTGGTGGAAGAGTCCTAGGTGTTTCTTCTTTACGTTGTTTGGGTATCGATTGCGATTAGAATTGCTTCATTTCAGATTGTGAACCTTTTGTTTCAATTTGTTTTTTGGGTTATAGAAGAACATTTTATAGTCTCTTTGTCTTGGTGATTGATGATTTTCTTAGATTTCGAATGCTTGAATTTTGTGATTATATGACTGCACGTAGATATTTTTCTTTAGATTATTTGGGTTGCATCTGACTAGGTTTAAGATGGAAAATTTTCCCTTTTCTATTGTTCGCAGTCCTGGTTACATTGAGAAATGTGTGTGTGAGAGAGAGTAAGCTGAAGTGCAAGTTCTATATCTCTGACTTAACAAAGACTATTGATTTTTCATATGATTTTAGGTGTTAAATTAGGACCCCTTGTGAGAATTTGGTTTAAACCGTATATGAGATAACTGGAGTTTATATGAGATAACCAATTGCATCCTCTAGATTTATATAAGATAACTGGAGTCTATATGTTAACACACGCTCATAAATAAAAGAAGGTATTTTAGTTTTGTTTATCTGTTAACACATGTAGAAGCAATTAGCATATGAGATAACTGGAGTTCACAAAGATCATAGCTTCGTTCACGTAGTAAAAGTTGAAGTAGTCAGACCTAACTTGAGTGACCTTTTCAGTTGATTTCGGTCAATTTTCCCGCACCATTAGAAACTATACATTTGATTTTTACCTAAGAAGATTTCACCTGTAAATGGAGCATAAGTCAAAGCTGAGAGTGCTACAAATTGGTCGCCTAGAAGAGAATGCTTGTGATCAATGTCCACTGTAACAAAGATTGCAGGAAAAATGATTAGTTTCTCTTTAGACACCTTCATAGATGTAGTTGTAAGATTACAACCATTTAACTTTTAATATGTAAAATTTAATCCTTGTGCAATCTCCAATACTACATACCTAGATGAACTTCAATGTGATTTAAGACTTATTAATTACTACAAAAGATCGAGAGTGCGTCCTTATCCTGAATTGTTGGATTAGCTACGTTTTAGTTTAATCTCTCTTTTTTCTAGTTTCTTTAAAACATTTGATATGTAGATAACTTATTATTATTTTTGAAAAGTTTTCGTCCAACTTATACAAAAATTAAAGTCACAAAACCTCTATAAATAACATTAACGAAAGTGTAGATACAACTCCTCCAAGTTGAGTAAGAAAACTTAAACTGAATGTCTTCAATGGATTATCCGTAAACCTAAGGAATACTCTTACGACTAAAATGCATAGAAAAATATATGAACACATTAAATAATAATAACAGGTCCATAGTTTGAACTAGCTATAATTGCTATATATGGCTGGCTATTCTGGATTTAAATATTGCAATTGGAAGTATTATGATATTTGGAGATTGAAAGTGAGTGACAGAAGAGGTGTAGGTCGATGAAATACTTGGAATAGCTTGTTATGTACTAAAAACTAGGACGATACTAACTCATAATTCAAATCTTTCTCCTAACCCACTTAAAGAGAGATTACAATTCCTATGCACTAAAACTTCAGTGGGTCTCAAACTTGTTTTTCTATAAATCAATTGTTGTACTCGTTGCCTTTACGATCATAAAATGGTAAGTTCTTGCACAATTTGTTATGAGAGCTTAAGTTTTGTTACATGTAATTAATCTAAGATATAATTAATAGGCTAGCTAAATCATAAACAATGTCGAACAAAAACATTGGCCTCTATGTAGAAACATCAAGAAATCCAAATGATGGTTGTTCTCTTATTCTACTTTATGCCTTCAACTAATTTGAATTATTTGATGGCGGTTCTCTTATATTGCACATTGTTTGAACAAATTTATGTAAAACATATTAGATTTTTTTTGCAGTCATGGCTCGTTTCAGTTTGAGTGTACGTAGAAATGCGGAAAGAACAAAAAAGATTGTAGTTGTCTTGACTGTATGGTTGCAATTGTGTAATGTTGTTAGTTCGCTATTTATTTTGTTGGCATCGAAGGCTTCTTTATATAGTTATAGGCCAAGCGTTAGAAGTTATTTTCTAAATTTTTATGCAAATCGAGATTAAGTGAGGCAAATTGTGCATGATAATGATGAGTCATGTATTTCAATGGTTATAATGAATAGGCAAGCTTTTTTAAAACTTTGTGAAATGCTAGAAAGTATAGGAGGAGTGAAGCCAACAAAAAACATGCTTATTGATGACCAAGTACCAATTTTTTTATATATTATTGCGCATCATGTTAAAAATCGAGTTATTAGGAAAAATTTTAAAAGGTCGGGTGAGACAATTAGTCGACATTTTCATAATGTCCTAAATGCAGTGATGCATTTGCAAGAGCTTTTGTTTAAGAAATCTGAGCCGATATCAATAAACTCTTCGGACCATCGGTGGATGTGGTTTATGGTAGATAATCACCCTTTTATTTTTATAAGAAAATATAGTGAATGTGATTAAGGTTTCTCATTATTTTTATTTCATTTCAATTTTAGAATTGCCTAGGTGCTCCAGATGGGACATATATCAGGCTTAATGTGCCAATTAAAGATAAGGCTATATTTCGAACTCGTAAGGGCGACATTGCAACAAACGTGTTAGGTGTGTGCACACTTGATATGCAATTTCTTTATGTTCTTCCTGGTTGGGAAGGGTCAGTAGCTGATGGTCGAGTTCTTCGTGATGCAATAACTAGGAGACATGGA
>JANVCQ010021808.1:0-12397 GCA_025531925.1 Erythroxylum plowmanianum
AACGTTCAGAAATGACATGGGGCCCAATTTGGTTATAGATTTTTGTATATGCGATGGGTAAATACTGTAATTGAGTGATCTAGCATACCATTTTCGTTTGGCGCAAACTCGGATATCATCTTCGATATCGGGTTCGAGTCCTGCGGGAGTGGGATGCTACAAGTTTAGTATTCTATTCCAACTTACTATTCCTTCCTTTAGTATTTTAGTTGGTGGTGAAACCACCATCTTATCTTTCCCTGCTACCCAGGGAAATTACTTAAGTTTTGCCATTCTAACTAAATCTTTAACTACTTGACACTATATATTTTTAAGGGCATCTTGGGTAGAGGGGTTAAGAATAGAGGTACTGAAGGATGATAAGGTGATATGAGAAAGGAGTGCTACAATGTCATGTTGTCCATATCTTCCTTTCATGGAATAATAATATAATTTTTTCTCATCTTATAATTAATTCCCATTACTAGTTTTCTCTTCAACTTCCAAAGGTCATTTGACCAAGTATATTCTAAATTATTAAAGTGCCTTCAAGTTTTATCACAATCTTCAAGAATTCTCATCCCCTTCCTAACTTTGTCTAATATAATGTAAAGAGTACTTTGCACCTAAGAAACTACCAAGGTATATAACTAACCATTGCATTCTTGGCGGACCATTAATAATATTTTTCTACACTTCTTTCTTATACTTGATCTCAAAATCAAAACCTAACAATTTGGGAAGCTAAGTTTGTTGAAAAAGAGTTACGATTATATGTTCTAGCAAATATTTCAAGCTTTTACTGTCAGTTTTCATTACAAATATATTATATTTAAGTATTAAGACCACTAGTAAATGGCAACCCCAAAACCAAAATTTCTTGTTTTATATGTGGACAAATGTAGGTATATATTAGAAAATGACTTCACGAAATAATAAATAAGGTATCCTTATCACATAAGAACAATTCTTAATAGATTTGCATTTACATATGCGTCAATAACAAAATTATTGTTGAAATCACGAAAATTCAAGACTAATAAAGACACAAAAATTCCTTCATTGTATTAAAAACACATTCAACCTCTTAATTTCATCCAAAACAAATACTCTTCAATAAAGAGGTTAATGGATTACTCAAGTACCTATACCCTTTGATAAAATGCCTATCATATCATGATAACCCTAACAAAATTTCTATTCCTAATAGAACTTTCATCGAACACTTGGTACATTACACAAATTCATCCCTAATTTGTTTCAAAACTGTTTTTTTTTTCAATATTCATTAACGCTAACATATAACAACAAACAAAGCCCCATTAACAACCAAAATAAACCCTCATAACATGATCCACGCAAACAAAACCATCAATAATAAAAGCATTTAACAACACAAAATGAGGGAAAAAAAATAAACCCAAAAAGTAGAGACAACCAACCTTGACAATGGAAGCATAGACGATAGATGGACGGATGGACAATAGACGAACAAAAAAAGTGAGTTTTGTCAGAGATGGAGGAAATAAAAATGAAGAAGAAACCTAAAGAAAAAAAGGAGGAGGGACGTCTGTCAATTTAATTTGAAGGAAAATGACTACATTTCCTTACAATTTAAACAACTTTGTTTTCCTTCCAATTTGAACGATGATGGCCTTAATTTCAATTTACTAAAGAAAAATTATTTCCATCAGTAAGTTCTATCGATAATTTTATCCAAGAACTATTGGTGCCTATTTTCATGACGACATTCACTATTTTGTTGTTAAATTCCATTGGAAAGTTGGTGGAAAAATTTTCTCCTCATTTAATGACATATTTTTTCTTCAATCGCTAATTTAATACAGAATTTTTTGTCACTAATTTACTGCACAATTTTTTCTGTCGATGTTTTGTAATTTTCTTGTAGTGACATATTGATGTTCTATATGTTAAATTAAACTATATGTTAATGTGAAATGTTGTTGTTTCAATTTGTTATGTGTGTTGTTGATATTTGACTTGCATTAATGCGAAATGTTCATGTTTGAGTTATGTTATTGCAAAATGTTGATGTTCGAGTTATGTTTATGAGTATTATTGATGATTGACTTAAATTTGTGCATGATGTTGATATTTTAATTATAGATATTTAGTATAATGGCACCTGATAGAAACAAGGGAAAGAAGGTTGCAACTATCGAAATTGCTTTTCCCCTATAATAACCAGATCAATTTGACCTTATCTAATAACAACCACCGACTTCAACCACTAATGAAGCCAGTGAGCAACAATCTCTATCT
The DNA here is from genome assembly GCA_025531925.1 of Erythroxylum plowmanianum. Taxonomy (NCBI): domain Eukaryota; kingdom Viridiplantae; phylum Streptophyta; class Magnoliopsida; order Malpighiales; family Erythroxylaceae; genus Erythroxylum; species Erythroxylum plowmanianum. The sequence goes on from JANVCQ010021808.1 coordinate 2,263, forward strand.
ACCTCAACTAGTGCTAAAGGATCTTCAGGTCTAGTAATCTTTAATGTTTTTTCTTATAATTATTATTTAGTTGTCAGGTTCTAATACTGCTATTACAAAAAGAGGTAGAGATATCACTAAAGGTTCTGAGTTGTAACACATAAATGTTGCAATAAATAGCAAGTTGTCTGTGCATATTGATACCTTGTAAAGCATCCTGTTAACAAGATTCAATTAGTAAAATTATCTAGTGAGTTAGGAGTTATTGTCAGGACTGAATTGTTGTGCCTTCAACATGCTGAACAGTTGAAGTAAGACAACTTGCTACAGAATTCTTTAGACAAAGTTTCGGTAATTTTTCAATTTATTTAATTATATGCAATTCTATTTTATTTATTTAAAGATTAATTTAATTTTTACTTATTGTTCATAGACGAAGCTCAATATTGTCAATATCGAGAATCCTAAAGTTTTAAGCTATATGAGTTCACTATTGAAACAAAGGGCCAAAGATTATCGTTATTGACTACATAAATACTATAAATCTTTTCCTTTGGATGAGAAGGAAAGGAGGCATGTTCTTGATGAGTGACTCCAGAAAATTGGAGCCAAATGTGTGATTATTAGGTCTCTACCAATGTTATAGTTTATCTTATTTCTCTTCACATTTTCTTCCATTAATCTTGTTACACAATTTAATGACTGTTTCTTTTCTTTATTTAGGAAAAGTGTGAGAAGCCAAGGTTAACTGAGGAAAAAAATGAAAACTCCTCACAACCAAGGCTCCAAATCATTTGTTGTCGTACGAAATGAATTTGTATTTTCTTTAATTAGAAGTTATAATTATATTAATAAATACAATATTATTTATTGTGTTTTCAAATCCTTTTTTTCATCAAACAAGGTTAGAATGAACTACATAGAGAAGAGTGTGATAGGATCACACTTTACAAATTGACATACTATAAGGAAGGCAAAAGCTAGATGTTTGGAAAAGTGCACAATAATTATGTAAATATAAATTTTTATTAAATTTTAAGTTTATTTATTGATGTAGTGCTAACTAATGATATTTGAATTAAATATTGATTTTGTTTTTAAAATTTTAGAATAAGATATAGGAGTTATTGCAAAGATCTTTTTTGACAGAAATGAGTCAAATGCAGATGACATTTACAACAATGTGCTTGGTACATCTAGCTATATCAAAGGTCTTGAGTATGACCTTAAGCTAACTACTTCATCCTCATTAAGAACAACAAATGTTATCCATCTTCAAGAGGAGAATCAGTCGCTTAAGCATAAATTACAATGTAATGAAGAAAAGTTAGAATGTAAAGAATGAAAGTTGGTTTCAAGCTTGAAAAAAGGTCAAACAAATACTTGACCCAAATTATGTAAATAGTAGTGACAATGAAAACGAATCTTAGTTTATACATAAGTATTTTTGCTAACATTTGTAATTAACACTTAATGACATTTAATTGTTTACATAAAATGCTTCTAATTTCTAATTATTTTTAATTGTATTTTCGTATAATAAATTATAAAACAAAAATATAAATATTACAAACAATAATATGGATTAAAAATGTGACCAATAATTATAATTAGTATGGAAGTTTTTTAGTAATAATGTTTATTAAAAAATAAAAATAGTCGCTAAAACTTTTTAACTACGTTTTGGAAAACGTTGCCAATAAGTTTTGGCTACGTTTTACAAAACGTAGCTAAAATTTTTTTGCTACAATATTGAATTGTCGTAAATAATGTTGGGCGATGATTATTGATTTGTCGATAAATGTTATTACCTACGTTTACTATAACGTAGCTAATAACATTTAGCCATGAAAAAAAAGCATAAGAAAATATCATTGGGCAGTAACATTTAGCCACAAAAGAAAAGCATAACAAAATATCATTGGTGACGATTCTATCCATCATTGCGTATCTCTTTTGGCTACATATTCTATTCGTTGTGAAACATAATTTGCGACGATTTGGTAAAAATATCACCTATAGTATTTTGCTACTAGAATTTCGCAACGATTTAGGTGACGCTTTTTCGACGTCGCTAGATATTATTAGCGACGGATACTATACTTTTAGTAACGAAAATTTTGGTCACTAAAAACCCATTCTGTTGTAGTTCATAAAAACTAAATATTACCTAAAACATATCAATATAGGAATATAAACTTGTTCTTGACCTTGTGTTGCTTCTTTTCCTTTTCTTACAGTAGTTAACTTCATTGATTTTTAATATTAATCATATAAACTTTTCTTATAACTTTTAATGTTGATAATTTGATTTTAATATATTTGTAATACTTTATATAATGTAACATAATAAAAATTCTAAAAATTAATATAAAAATAAATGCATATAAGATACTTGGATTATATCTACACATATGTATGTAATAACATCAATAATTTAATTTATTATTTATGTATTATACACATTTCTCATGTTTATTGTATTAAAATTAAGAAACAAAATATAAAGGATTATGAATTTTATTTTGGATTATGTTTTTTGTATTCTTATCATATACTTTAACTTAATTTATTTAATTATGATTTTGATGTACACTAAGTTCGTTGTGCACTTGTTGGACTATTCTCAATTTTACAAACTTGCAAAAGAAATTACTTAGAGATCAAGTGTATTCTCAATAAACACTCTGATGCTAAAAGTATGTAAGGAAATCTCTAGTATAGCTTAATGATGGTAGTTATGAGAACTTACATTGCCCTTTTGTAGGCTTTAAAGTATAGTTAGACTAATTATTTTTAGTAGAGTATAATCTAATATAACTAAGCCTCTATTTGGTTGGGCTTATAGCAATAGAACCTTTATCAGTAGAGCTTTTATCTATAAAGCTTTTCTGAGAAGAACGTTTCTAAGAAGCTAGTTGACTGTTTGATTCTCATTTAAAAAAAGCTTTTTTGAAAGAGCTTCATACAGTAGACTATTTAATAACATCAAAATAAAAAGTACTTTTAATTTTAACTATATTTTATTTTTTAATACAAATTATTTATGCATATAAATATAGTTTAATGTATATTAAACAATATGCAAATCACAATATATTAATTATTATATAATTTAAAACCATACGAAACATAAATGAAAATATAACTAACCAAATCTTTTATATGGATTATAACATAAATAAAACTAATATTAAAATAAATATTAAAACATATAAAAAAGCCAAACTGTTGGACCCTGTTTCTGGAGTCCAACTCAAAGGTCATAAAATGTGAGCTTATTCCCATGAGAATCTCCTTAGGGTAATTCCAATAAAATAAAATAAAATAAAATTTTTTCAACGTTTATAGTGGAGGATTTCGCCGCGGCAACATAATGTTTGCTGCGGCGAAGATGCTCAATTTACCACACCAAATTTCCTTCCATCTTTCCTAAACTTCAGTCTAAGTTGTCCCGAATTCACTTCCTTTAACGCGACATCATTTCATAACCATTCCACTACCAACATTATTTCATCATACTCTCAAGTCTCTACTCATTTAATTCCTTGCTTAACACAAATTCTCATCCTGCATAATTTCCTACCTTTCTTTTTCTATAACACATCTCACTTATGTATATGTATGTAACAATAATTCATAACCACCATAATCATCTCAAATAGGTAACTACCTCGTGTATACCTAATTTCAATTCAATCTCATCCATATGCAAATTTGTATTCCCACTCAATATCATCCATACATAATTCATAATTCATTAACATCAAAAGAATAGAATATTACAAGCTCTAATGGCATTCCAAGCCACAATATAACAATAATCCAAAATCTCAAAAAAACATTTGAAAGTTGCATGAACTAATAATCCTTGTATTTTACAAAGATAACTTAAATTCCAAGATATGCAGAATTTGAAGTAACGTCCTTATACTCTTGATCACTCGATCTCTTCCTCATCACCTGAATAGGGGAAGGAGAGTGGGGGTGAGCTTAAAGCTCGTGGGTCACAAGTTTATAATGGAGAATAAGCAAAAATCATTGAAAAGTTCATTTGTTATAGAAATTTCGTATTGAATGCATAAAAAAATTCATAGTTAAACAAATATCATCACATAAACATAACATATACATGTAACCATCAAAGCATAACACTCAATTATGCAACATTCTTGACAATTCAAAGATGCAATGCACAAACAAATGGTTCGAGAGTTTCGTGAAACAAAACAGATAAACTGAAGTTTATACCGTGAACAAAATGAGTCCAATTTCTCAGGATCTCGTGGCCTCAAGCGAGCAGTCGGGAGAAGGTTATATGTCGACGTGCACGTGACTAATGAAACATTCCTCTCTTGCCCAATCACAAGCAAATTTATGCTCAAATCATGTCATCATACTTTCATACTTCTTCTTCTTTCCAGATATACAAAATGCGATGACATTTTTCAAGGCATAACATAAAATGGTTCAAGACATTTCCATCTTTATTTTGAAATTCGTCAACAAAATTCATATGCCGAAACATGTAACAATTTTGCAAATCATTCAAAAGCAATAAAAGCAACATTTATGAAGTAATTGAAATCATTTTACTCTTTTGATTTAATAGAAAATATTTAAGGATCATTACTTCTATTATAAACATGAAACCCACTTTAATTTTCTTGCTTATAACTTGCTCAAAGATGCCTCTCCACTTAATCCTCTTGCCTTCCTTGAGTCCCTTTATCAATAGCCAAAAATTCCATTCAATAGGAATTCCAATTTATGATCAAGTAAATGAAGAAATTGGATAATACTTTATTCTAGAAAAATATTCCTCATTGTCTTAAGTTTCTAATGAGTCTAAAATAATTCAATTTGTATCAGTACTCTAAAAGTTATGTCCCAATCATTTTTGGCCTGTTTTTATACTAAGACAACATTCCATACTCAACTTCCATCCAAAATTTGAAATCCTTAGAGACTGAATTTGAACTTAATTCCTTCATACAATTTGTATCCCTATGTCTCTAGATTACACTAAATCAAAAATTACCTCATTTGGATAACTACATAAAAATTTATGCCCAAAATACCAAAGTACATTTTGTGCTGGAAAGTTCGCCGCAGCGAACTTTTCCAGAAAGGAAAAATTCGTCCGAAATTCACAAGTTTGCCGTGGCGAACTTTCTTGGGTTGGTCGCGGCGAACTTCATCATTCAAGTTGGCCACGGCGAACCATTGGGACTTCGCCGTGGCAAACTTTCGCAGAAACTCAACTCTTCTTCCAAAATTTTTACAGGTTTTCACTTCCAACATCTACAACTATCACATCTTAAACATGAACCAACCCTTCTACTTCATTTTCAGCTCCATTTCAACTCAATATCACTCAAAACAAATTCATAAACTTCATTTGATGATTAACCTTAAAAGATTAAAACATTTGCCTTTATACTTCATCAACAAATTCCCACACATAACCAACTTTGTTTGAGCGTCATTTAACTATACCCATGAAATTTAAAGCATAACTTACTTGTTGAAGCTTCAATCTATTCAAAATCTTCAAGATCTCCAAAACCCTAGCTTGATCTTCTTTTCCTCTCCTTCCACGACAACCTCTTCTCACACAAGACAACAATTACTTCTTCTTCTAACTTACACTCTTAATGATTGTAAGATGATCCTTATGCCCTTCTACTTATGCCTTATAACCTTTAAACTTAAGTGATCTACCAAGATTTCCCCTCATGCATTCTTACTTCATTTATACTTTAATTCCATCAATTCAAGCAATAAATCCTCCTAACATTGGCATGCTAATTGCTCCAAAATAATAAATCTATTAAGACTTCAAAATAATTTAAATCATGCTTAATAAAATAAAAAAAATTTGAGGCCCAACACTAATCCCATGGGATTAAGTTACATTACATTAACAAGATAAAATATTACCCTATCTAGGAAAGATTATCCTTATCCATGAAGATCTCCTCTATCTTCAGATGATCCTTCCACATGATCTTCATCTCTTAAAGCTGATGTTCATCCACTGTGATCTTGTCCGTCATGTCATCATGTGCCACATCATCCACAACTTGCCACATCACTTCTGATGTTTTTTCACCATGGCCTATTTGCACATAAGTCCATCAATGTATATCTATGGATGAGTCCATCTTCCTTGATCAAGCTCACTCATGGTGCGGTCTTGTTGTTATATGACTAAGTACAAGTCACAATCCGAGTTAGTATAAAACCTCACATATTGCACATACTTTTGACCTACCTCACCTTGTTTCCTCGTCAGCATGCCTTCCTCGTGCCGACTTACATGCCAAGCATTGGCCAAGGCTCGCCAACACTCGCACTATCCTATAGTCTGGACTTAGGAGTCTAACAGCTCATTGCATTATTTCTTGGGAATTGAAGTTGTTCAAGATTCACATAGATTTGTTAAAAAGAGATGGAATGGAGATATGTAAAACTGTCAAGGCTCCATTGAGCATAAATGATAAATTATGTTTGGATGATGGGGTTAAAAGGGTTTATGAGAAAATGTTCAGAAGCATTGTAGGAAGTCTTATATATCTTACTCATACACGACCTGATATTGCTTATTCAGTGTGTCTTATTTCTCGTTTCATAAATAATCCAACAAAGATTCACTTTGGAGCAGCCAAGAGGATTCTTCGATGCATTAAAGGAACATCAATCTTTGGCTTCTAGTATTCAAAATCAAATTCAAATACTTTTTCTCTCTTTTACTGACAGTGATTGGGCTTCTAATGCAGATGATAGGAAGAGCATAACATGTTATTTGGTTAATCTTGGTTTTAGAGCAATTTCATAGTCTTCTAGAAAACAAAAATCTATTACACTTTCAAGCATTGAAGTAGAGTATACAACTGCTACAACTACAGCTTGTCAAGTGGTTTGGATGAGAAGAATATTAGAATATTTTAGGCAAGAGCAAAAGGAAGGAACTGTTATTTTCTGTGACAATAAATCAACTATTGCTTTATCCAGATGTCCTATCCAGTAAGGGAGAACAAAGTGGAGATCAAATTTCATTTCGTCCATGATTAAGTTGCTAAAGGAATTGTACAAATGCCATATCTCAACATTGAGAACTAGTCAGCAGACATCCTAACCAAACCATTATCAGAAACAAAGTTTAATCAATTTTGTGCTATGATGGGAGTTGAGGACATCTATTCTTGAATTAAGGGGTGGATTGTTGGGTTAATTCAAGTATTAAGCATATGTTTTTTGACTTGTTCTTTTTCTGCTTTGTTGTTATCCCTATAGTTTAGGACTTGGTTGTTATCTATTCTCGATTTTAGGGTTGTGGAAATACAACTCACTAAGTGTGCATTATTATGCTTCACTAAGATTCAATGGTAGTGATCAAAAGATCTGCAACAAACCATATGGATTTGTCTATTTAAAGTGTTCACTATTATTTTGTAGAGATGAAAATGAGTTTTTCTTCAAAATCATTTAAAGTTTCTCATCCTAAATTTTTTTATGTTGTGTTTTTTTTTTATGTTTTGTTAATATTTTACAACCTTGTGATTGTAAAAGATAGTTTTCCTCATGAAGACCTAGAGATTACTGTATAGATGGAAGATGGATTAGTAATGGCAACTCGACATAAGAAATATAAATATCTACAGGTAATATATTTTTTATCCCTTCTCTGGTATGATGCCAAGAAGAGTTGTTCATCACCATTGGAAATGATCATATGCATATAAGGCTTAGGTAAGTTAATTGATAGCAAAGTATGACAGTATGCTGCTTTCATAGGATAGGTTGCAAAGAAATTCCTAGTGACAGGTTTCTTGCTCCCACAATATCATCCACAGGAGGCCTATCTAGCTTTCATTAGAAAATGGACATTACTTATAGAAAATTTTAGTTGGCTTAATTACATTTTGAGCCCTGATACGAAGGTATATTATATTCTACCTTTAAGGTATTTAAGTAATAATGTCATCCTCCAAATATTGTTTCTTATCAGAAGTAGCAGATTTTTCCATTAAAAGAATTGGCACTTGCTCCATTAAAACTAATCAACTCTATTATCCTTCTATATTTCTTTTCTATTTTGGCTCCTTGAAATTTTTTGGGCATTTCAATTAAATCCTTTTTCTCTTTCAAGTTCCAATTAAACCTAGTGGTTATGCTACCATTTTGAGAATTGTAGATTTCTTTCTAGGAATCCTTCTTTTTTGGCATTCATTTAAATCTTCTTTTCTCCTTCAAGTTACAATTAAACCTAGTGATTATGATACCAGTTTGGGAATTTTAGGTTTTCTCTCTAGGAATTCTTAGTATTCTTCATTCTCCTCTAATTTCTTTTAATTTTCAATTTAGTAGAATATTTAGGACTTGTTATAATCTTTCCTTTTCTCTTGAGGTCTGCTATAGAGTAGAAGTGACATTCCATCTAATGGAATAAAAGAGCAATCCATACACTCGTTTCTAATTTGCATACGATGTTGAAGTGGTAAGATGGCTGATTTATTAACGTGTTCCTATCAACTTATGGAAATATATGGTAGTGAGAGAATAGATGGCTTATTCTATTAAGACTAGCAATCCAACAATTTTATGAATGCTCACTGATTTGGGCCCAACTGAATGATTATCGTCACAATGATTTTCGATTCCATTACTTGATATGTTGTAGACTTGCCAACAATTGGTTTTTTTTCCAATGTAAATGCTTAAATGCACTGGTCGAGGTCATTAATATGGAACATAAATTTCGAGACCTATTGTCTCATGTCTTAGATTTTTGGGCAACAGGTTCACGTTGATTAATCTTATCCATACAACAGATGCATGCCCCTTGCCTCAAAGGAATTAGTGAATAATTGCAGTAGCTGTTGCTTCTTACCCCAAAAGCAGTTGATATTATAGTTCTGCTTGTTATGGTGAGACAACTGGCACCAGACGTCTCACCATTTTCATTGTTTATTGCATGGGTTATCAAATTTGTTATTGTAGTGGTGCTTCGGTTATCATAATACCTTGTTTTCCCATGAGATAAATCTAGTAATTTACCCATGTATTAGACAGGGGATTATAATCATAATAAATGCAACAATATCTTAAACATGAAAATGTTTCTAAAATAGTATTATCTCATTATAATCTGAGTGTCATGAATCAGAAGCATGTTTAACATAAAGGTAATAATTAAAATTTTAATCCAGGAAAAGAAATGGAAAATGCTTTCTTAGTTTTAAACTAAGCTAAAAATATTGTTTGTGTATTTTTAATTATTAGTCAGTTTGTATTCTTGTCGTTGTGTATTAATATAATAATTCGATGATTGACCTAGAATATTGTCTTAAAATATTTTAAGTTAATTGGTTAGATCAGCTTTTCCATAACGATGTATGTTTCTCTTTTTTCATTAAGGTCTGCAACTATTTTCAAGTACTTAACACTTTATGGATAACCATTTCAGCACCTTAAAGTACTTAGTTTTCCTTCTTTTATACTGTTCAAATCTAGTGTAAGTCCACAGTGTTTATTTTCAAATAGCTGTGCATTATATTATTTATGTCCTGCAATTACGACGTTTTGGCCAATAAAAGAAATGTTTTGAAGTGAATAGTCCTGGTGCATTTTATCCTTCAATTTTTTAGATCACAAGCCTATTATACTCGTTCTATATGATTAGAAGTTCTTTCTTGTTTAAGAGAAAAATGGAAATAGAACTAGTGTGCTGAAATTTAAAATCCTATTCATACTTGCACAGTTTTTAATTTTTGTTTTAAGATGCTGGACTTGTATCTCAACTTAATCTGAATCCTTTGAACTGGTCTTATGATATTTTTATCCGTTTCAAATATTTATAAATGTTTATTTATGTTCCAGGACGTCAAGTAGTTAAACATCTTTTGTCTTTATTGGGTTTAGGCAAAGATATGAATACCGTACCGGGTTTGGTACCTGATTAGGTTCTAGAACAGAACTATACCGGTCCTAGTCGGTATTGGGTACCGTTTCGAGTAATTTTTTAAATTTATAAAATAGTCCCTAAAATTTTTAAAAATTGCAAAATAATCCAAATTAGTATATTGTACAGTTGTACTGTATACTTTACTAATTTACTGTTTACATCAACCATGCTTTCAAAAATCTTAAT
>JANVCQ010021823.1:0-12396 GCA_025531925.1 Erythroxylum plowmanianum
TTTGCATATGACACATCAGTGACTTGCACAAGTGGTTAAATGGCCAAAAATGATGCATAAACAAGAATTGCAAATTAAGACAACCTCCCCCACACTTAAATATCAGATTGTCCTCAATGTGAAGAACAATTAATAGAAATATGCAATGAAAGGGAAGGGTAAGGCTAATGTAGAACAAAACAGCATATAACCAGCTATTAAGTTTGTACATGACAAAAGGTAACTGAGTATCCGACGAACTAAAAACTAAAACAAAATAAAGAAAAACACAAGAACAAGCAACTCGAGCTACTCCATAGGAGGAGCATGTCCAGTGCCAGAAGGACTGGCTCCCGAGGTGCCAGCACCGCTCAGGGGTTCATCTTCATCAGATGGTAGTTGGAAGTGAAGGTGCGTGGCTAGTAATGCATTCATCCAGTGGCGATACCACCGATCTTGATCCTACCTAGCTATCTCCTGAAGGAGGGTGTCTTTGAGAGTAGCAAGATCTACATAGAGGCCATCGACTCGGCCAGCGAGGGTCTGTAAGGTCACGAGCTTAGGGGTGGCCTAAGTTGGTGGATCATCCTCGACTGGTGTCGCAACTGTAGAGGTTGCACCAACATCTTGAATAGGGGGTTGGACAAGGTGGGTGAATGGTGGGCTGCTTCATGAGAGCATACCTAAAGAGTGGAGCTGGGTCAAAATAGCCATCAGTATCCATCTCCAGGATATGGTGTGCTCGAAAAATGTCAGAGATGAGATGGAGAAAAATGATGGCATTGGTGAATTTGGTAGTATTGATGGAGTCGGAGAGGTAGGAGGTGATAGCATGAGCTATATCGACTGGGTGACCAATCATCAGGAGGTAAATGTGGACGGCTTATTGTTTCGTGATATAGGCGAGGTGGGTGGTAGGGATAATGTTGGTGCAGACTATGTGAAGTCAAGGACGAGCTGCGGGTAAGAAATCAAATCGCTTAAGATAGAGTTGGTAAAATCAGGGTTTATGTCATTCGGTGCCCTTTTGACAGAGGGTGCGAATAACATCATCTGAAGGGTAATGATGGATAAGCTAATCATAATGGCAATGGAAAATGTTGGGAAGATCAAAATGTCGATGGATATTGGTGACAGTGAATGCATTGGGTGCTCGAATACCACGAAAGTTAAGTTCCGTGGTATTATTAAATCAGGCATAGGTGTAGAAATAGCAAACAAATTTGTAGGTGCCTTGAGCACGAGGTTGTACTAATCCAGCAAGATCAGAAGCAACAAGTTGCTACACAAAGGGGTGGTCAGAAGGAGCTAACGAAAAAGATCGCTCTTTTATGAAGGGCCTACTGTCTACTTTCTCATAGAGTTCCAGAAAAGTTAAGCTGTCAGAAGAGGAATCGGAATCACTAGGAGGATTAGGGTGGGCGTTCTTAGTACGTGGCATGTTCCTGTAGAAAATAAAGACAGAAAAATAAACTAATGGAATGAACAAGAGTGATTGAAATTCAGAACCGAAATAACTAAGTTCGTCGCGGCAGAATTTATGTGTTGCTGCGGTGAACAACAGGCACTCGTCTCGCCGTGGCAAAGGGAATGCGTCGCCGCAGTGAAGATGCCCTAAACAGAACAGGAATGACTGACAGAAACCGGACGAAAGCAAGGGTTAGAAATACTTACAAAAAAGGAGGAGGGCTTCGCAGGGAAGGATGGTGAGCGCAAAATGGAGCGAGGAGGACAGTTGGTGGCAGCAGCAATTTGGGAAGGGGAGATATTTGGTAAAGAGTGCGAAGATGGCCGCAGCGAAGAGAGGGGATGGAGACGAAGGAGGAGGGGGCTCGGCTTGGTTAAATAGGGTTTAGGGTGTCAAATGACGAAAAGGGAAGAGGTAAAACGAAAGGTTAAGAGAAAATAAGGGTGGAAGGGTAATTTCACTGCGTTAATTTCGTGCAGATTGAACTTTCGCTGTGGCGAAGTGAGATTCACCGCAGCGAACTAACCCTAGTCATAAAACCTAGCAAAATAGCGATGTTTCACTGCTGCGACATCATAAAATTATCCCGAAAGGAAAATAAATAGAAAAGGTTGGTGCGCTGCAGTGACACTGACTTCATGCCATGGCGAAGGTTGTTTGAGAGAATTCTAAGGAGATTTCACCGCGGCGATGTGAACCATGTCGCGGCAAAATTTTCCCAAAAACAAGAAAGAAAATAAGGTAAGTTCGTCGCAGCAAAGGGCTTCATGCCGCAGGGAAAGTTACCCTAAAGTAAAATAAACAGAGACATAAATGAAAAACTTTACTTCTAAAGATTCAACCAGATACTTAGCTCATTTAGAATTCATGTACAAGGCCTTAATGCATCAGAAAACAAAGTGCAACCCAATCAACCACACCAGATTCCTCAATCGTGGAAGATGTATCATGCATCAAGCCAAAGCGCAGTGAACATAAAAAAAATGAATTATTGAATTGAAACTACATAAACTGAAAACTAAACTTAGGTCCTACTGAAGTGGTTTCTCCCTCGCACTTATTCAACATACTAATGCATCCACAATATCATATTCAATCACAGAGCAGAAGTAAGTGGTAAGTGAAGGATGAGAAATGACCTAATGACTACGGTGGACCCTGTGCCTCCTGGTGGACGTTTGGCAAATAGCTATGCTATGGTGAGGCAATTTGACCACTTGCCAATTCGGTGTTAACGTCCACATTTCTCGGTTTACATAAAACATTACCGAAAAATCCTTCTTCCAAGGAGTCATCAGTGACAATCGTAGCATTCAATGGGTTCATTGCGGAGTTAGAGTAAACATGCTGGAGTTCAAACTTAGAGCATGCATCATCAATAATAATATCAAGCATGTTAACTCCTAAGAGCGAATAATCCTTATGGGAGTGTTTCATAGCTTCATACATGTTAAGACTCACTTGTTGATCTCCTACCTCCATGGTGATTGTACCTTCTTTCATGCTAATCATTGTACTAGCAGTCCTTAAGAAGGGTTGACAAAGAATCAAGGAAGTGTCCTGAACAACTTCTGAAGACATGTTAAGTACATAGAAATCAGCTGGAAAAACCAAACCCTTTACCCCAACCAAGATATCCTCTATGATGCCCACCAGATGCCTAAGAGATCGATCAGCCAATTGCAACACTACAGATGTAGGCTTAAGACTTTTAACTCCTAATGTTGTATAGACAGACTTAGGCATCACTTTGATTGCTGCCCTTAGATCTAACAAGGCCCTTCCTATGGTAACTTTACCTATTCTACATAGAATATTGAAAGATCTAGGGTCTTAACACTTGATGGGTATTTATGGCTTAAAAAGGGTGGACACATTTGAGCTAACTTGTACTCTTTCATTGGGTCTAAACTTTCTTTTGTTTCTGCACAAGTCCTTGAGATATTTAGCATATGCAGGAACTCTTTTCACTAGGTCAAGCAAAGGGATGTTGACTTCTACTTTTCCAAATAAGTCAATGACATCTTTTTCATGTTTACAATCAGTCATCCTTTTGCTAAGCAAATATGAATTCGGAAAGGGAAGGTCTTTTATACTTACCTCTTTATCGGTTGTTTCCTGGGTTCCTTGCTTGCTTGATTCTTGGTGGCTTTCAAAATTTGTTTTCTTACTCTTCAATTGCATCGACTCCCTTTCAATCAAAAGTGCTCGTTCCTTGGAACTTTCTGACTTCTTCACTCTTTCATGTGTTGAAGGCAATTCTTCATTCACGATCTCCTCTTCATCTTCTTCCTCATCTTTATTACTGAACCTCACTTGTTTCTCGCTTTGGAGTGTTATGGCATTCAAACTCTTATGGTTTATAACAGTGTTGGAGGGAATTGTTCCACTACTTCGTGCTTGGTTCTCTCTCATATTGATGGACAATTGAGTAACAAAAGAGTTGATATTTTCATCTTTCATCTCCCATTGCTCCATTCTTTTTTTCTAGAGCATTGAACCGAGTAGCATTCTTTGAGAGTCTTGCTAAATTAGAGAAGCTATGGCATTAAACTGATTATTGTTAGAATTTCTCTCCTTCTTCCTTAACGTCATCATATTGTGCAGCAGTTGGTTAGTGTCCTCCTTGGGTGGGACAGTCAGGGCTTGCTGTTGGTTTTGGAATGGGTTTATGGAAGTACCAGTTCCTCCTCCTTGTTAAAATCTGTGTGGACCCCTTCCCTCTTCATTCCTCCAACTGAACCTAGGATTTGCCTTCCATCCTTCGTTATAAGTGTTAGAATAGTGGTCCCATTTCTGATTGGTCCGACCCTGATATACTGCAGACACCCCTTCATACCGACTGATGTAAATACTGGATATGTGCATTACTGACCCACAAGAATCACAATTGGGTGTAGTAAGATCCATAGAAGATGTCAGGCGATACACATTCATATTCTTCAGTTTTGCAGTGATGAAGGATAATTGTAAAATCACTCTACTCTCCAAAGAGTCAACTTTGGACTCCAAGCTCTCTATTCTTTTGGATTGGGCTGTTGAAGTTCCCAACTCATGTACTCCTCTAGTTTTCCTAACACTATACTATTGATGATTCAAGGCCAACTTCTTGATAAGATCCCATGCCTCTATAGCTGTAAGATCAATTAAAGAACCCCCCGAAGCCTCATCCATCATACCTTTATCTTGACTTTTCAGTCCATCATAAAAATACTGCACTAACTACTCATCAGGTATCTGGTGATGGGGGCATCTGGACAATAGATCTTGGAAGCAGTTCCAATAATCATAAAGGGACTCGTCATAATCCTGCCGTGCTGAATAGATCTCCTTCCTCATCGATGAAGTTCTGGAGGCCAGAAAATATTTTTCCAAGAATGCTTTCCTCAAATTTGCCCAACTATGGTAGGCATTCGCCACGTGCCTTGAGAGGCTCATATACTACTCCTGGGCTTTTCCTTCCAGTGATAAGTGAAAAACCTTCTATAGTACTTGATCAAATGAAGCTCCCACTGGTTTCATTCTCTGATAGATTATGGACAAAGATTGCAAATGCATGTAGGGATCCTCTCTTGTCAAGCCATAAAATTTAGGAAGAGAATTAATGAGTAATCCTTTAACTTCAAAATTCACGTCAAAATTAGGACAAGCAGTGGTAAATGGATCATAATTATCATTAGAGGTGGTTGCTTCCCTAATGGTTCTCCTTCTTTGATTCCCATTATTCTCCCCAACTCGCTCATGTTCCCCATTACCTCCATTATCACCATTCCTAGGTTAGTTAGCATGAAAGTTAGGGTTTGCAGAAAAGCCAGGTTCTCAGCCACGATCACTCTTTCTATCGACTCAGTCTCACTCCTTGACCGACTGGACTCTTCTTCGACAACTACCTGACTTTTCTCTTTTTCTCTCCTCTCCTTTCTAATCTTTCTCAAACGTCTCTCAATTTCAGGGTAGAAAGGTAGAAGTTTAACTCTCTTGGGCATGCACGAGAACAATTCAAATAAAAATAAAATGTAACAAAATTTACTTGCAAACACACAAAGTCAAATAAAAGGTGAGATGCGATGGATGCAAGTGTATAGGTGTATGAAAGTATATGAGAGAGTATGCATATAAGTAAAGTATGTATGTATAAAAAAGCAACAAAGAAATGTTCAAAACTGTGCGGGTGTAAGAATGCTAAGTATGAAAAATGCAAAAAGTTCGGAATCCTACTTGTTTGTGTTTTCAAAATTCTATTCTAAAGAAAGAAAATGAAATCCTATACTATTGACAAGTATGAAACATAAACTATCTAAAATGCAATCTAAATAAAGGTTCCCAACCTCACTTAGCAGCAAAAATGACAAAAGCTAACCTAGAGAATCAATTGTAAGAAAAATGTGTAAAAATTATTTTTTTTGGATTTTGGGAATAGAAATCGAAAAAATAAAGACAATGATTAAATGGTGATAAAATCCTCTTGAAATGAGCTTTAGCTATAATAGTTTGAAATCTATTTTTTTTATGGGAGTGGAAATCACTAAGTTTCAAAAGGTAAACCTCAAAGAACTCTTTAAGTCCAAGGTCTTAATCAATGAACTTCATTTCTTAAAACCTTGTTAAATGCCCTTAGTGTGTGTAATGGGTAAATCAATGCAACAAGTTATTTGGGATCTCAAGTCCACTCAATATCAAACACAACCATGTAAGATAAAATAGATTCAACAAGATCACAAATAAACATATATGAGACTTCATATATTTAAGTTCAAAGTTCTACATCAACAAATCCTAACAACACATTGAATATCCAACACTTGATTAAACTCTAATCAAGAATGTTCAACTACAAATCACAAATCCTAAACCTAGGAATTGATAAATGATAGCTAAACGTGGATTGAGTCACTCCCCTTTTTAAGCCCATGGAACTCAAGCCATTGCTACATCTTCAAGAGGGGTAAAGGCGCCTAGCCACACATAGCTTCAAGGGACTTCACAAGCGAGAACTCACTGGCATCCATGGTAGCAGTCAACGGTGGATAGAAGGATGAGAGAAGATGATGGTGTGTGCATGGAAGAGTTGTCCAAATGGTAGAGAGAAAAGATGAATGATCTAGCGATGCATTCTTCTTTAGTGTTGGCCCCCTTTTATCCCGAAGTAGGTTTCTTTTTTAAAAAATGGGTCGTTGGGTCGGATTGGAACAGTGGGTAAAACTTCTAAAAATGGTTCAAGTTTTCGAAGGTTTGCCACAACGAACTTTTCTTGAAAGGTTTTACCAGGAGTCTTTGGTTTCTTTGCTGTGACAAAAGTTTGTCGGAAAGTTTCTGTGAATTCTTCATACTTGACCACGACGAAACATCAACTTTCGCCGCGAAGAACTTTCCTGTTGCCCGAATTGTTGACATCATTTTCAACCTTCACTCGTTGCCTCTACTCCTTACGTCTTGCCTTTACTCCTTGAGTCACCTGTAATAAACAAATGGTAGTTTGCAGTATCAATTGTTCTAGAAAATCAGTTTAGCATAATTACTAATTATTTGTGACAATTTTTACTCTCAAACCACATAAAATAAAGGCAAACACTTAAGTTTCAAATTAGACATAAAACCTGAAAATAAGAGCCAAGGAGTGTAATAAAAATCATAAAAATGTCACCAATTTATATAAGAAACTTGGGTTCAATCAATAATCTCCAAATTACAATCAATTTTTACACTTCAGGGTGTTTCATATGCATTCTCATGAGAACGTGTCATCAAAATTTAGCCACATCTGGGTAGCAAACCAATTCAAGTAGGAACTTAAGATTAACTTTGAAGGGGCCAAGTTAATTGTTTTTATCGACTTATCATTTTGCTGATCTTAGGGATAATGTTGTGTTTGTTGACAATGTATAAAGATTGCACATTCACCTATTGTAACGTTACCACAAAGAATAGTGATTTAGAATAGATTTTCAACAATAGTCGTAGAAGATTGAATATAATCTTCCAACAAGATAGCTATAGGAAGCATGTGTCCAATTCAATAGTACTCTTTACTTTCTATGAAGTGATATATTCGTGTAGATATTCCATCTTCTCTATTGTTCTTCTCAATACAGCAAAATTACTTTCATGCCATGTCCAACTGCATTTGATATTAATAGTGTGACAGAATTGTCTAGGCAACAAGACATTATGGAGAGAACTAAATGGAAGACGGGGAAGTAACTAATTTGGTTATCTCAAACTGTCACATTAGCATGCAACACTTGGGTAAACTAAAAGATTCGAAGATTAAAGACTAAAGTCTGCAATACCATTTCTCCAAAATAGAGCAGAAGAAATTGACCCAATACTGTATATCAAAAAATTTGAAGAAATTGATCCAAATACTGTATATGTCTATCAATTCCAAATATATAGTCCACTAATGCTATAAAAACTGAAAACCTTGATGAGTTGGAATTTATAAATTTAGTGAGGAAAGGTTTCTCCGGACCTCGATCACATCAGTTAATTCTAACCCTTTCATTAAATGAAGGCATCTTAGGTTTAGTATTAAGCAAGTTTTGATAAAAATTCTTTTCAAAATCATAACATTTGTATTGTTAAGCAAGTTTTACATAATAATAAACTTTCAATACTGCAAGTATACATATCAAATTTTTTAGTATAAAGGGTATTGTTCCTGCGAGGACTATTAAACACCTAAACAACTTGAAAAGAACTTTGTTTAAAGTATTAATAATTGATTTGAATTAAAATAAATAAATGAAATAAAAACAACTAAGTAATGAAATAATTGAGCTGCCAATAAAGTGGAAATTGATCAAAGTTGAAGACTTAGGAACTATCCTATCTTTATTTTGTTTCTCTTGATCTTGTTGATTCAATTTATGTTAAAGTTTTGATAACTCTCTCTCAAGATCTAATAAAGTAACCCCAATTGAATTCAATATTTGTAGAATTGTAATCTCTTGACTCATAAAACTACTCTTAAGTTGTTCAATTATATTTGAAGCAATCCTATAGAAATTAATTTCACAATTAAGATCTATCTTCAACAGTTCGTTAATATGATATTTGTACGTTTATTAAGTTACCAACTCCTGTTTCGCACCTTAACACTAATGACTTGATATCTCTCTCGATTTTTACTAAGTATATGCACGACAATTATCACAAGCTGATAGAGATATTGATAGGCTTTTATTTGATGCATTAATGTAAGTAAATTGTGTAGTGTTTTAAAGTAAATATATGCTAAATTGTTGTTTTTGTATTATCTTTAAGTGTTAGGAATTTTTGGAAAAATAGAGCAAAAGAATAGAGGGTTGCCACTTAAAAGAGTCACAGAGGAGGATGGCCATAATTTTTTTTAAAAAGCAGATAGTTCAACGTGCTTTGAAAAAGAAAAAAGAAGACAAAAACGCACGCAACCCATGGAGCAAAATGAGAGGATTTAGTGTGTTTAGGAAAGAAAACAGCCTTCACAACAAGACAAAAAGAGCCTCCATTCGCCATAAAAAAAACCACGCAGCCTCCATTCCCCAGCAATTTCGGCAACCCCCACTCAAACATAACCCTCCATTCACTCACAACACATGCAGCAACCTTTATTCATGCACAAGAGACAACGCAACACTTATTGACCAGCACACCACGCCATTCACGGAAAATACACTGCTGCAAGCTCCAACCTTCATCTCACAACTCACCAAGGCCTCCAATCATATTGCAACCATCATTTTATTCATAACCTGCCTCCACTCCACTTAGACTTGCCAATAAAAATCATATAGACAACAACGCCACACCCTCCATTTTTACACACACATGCATCAGCCTAAAACCATACAACCCCCACTTCCACGCAACTTAACTCCACTAAAACAGCAGTCCCTACTTCATAAAAACTCCACTCACTCGCGGACAGAACCTCACTCCCAAAATAGACTCCATTCACGCATACAGCACTCACGCATAAAGACCACCAGCCTCAAATACGCTACCCTTCAAAAAACACATCAACGTCAACAGCTCCACCCACTCCTCTAGCAAGCACTCATGGCATCTCCACCAACACATCCCTCACTTCTAGGCACAAGACTCAAGGTCCAACACTCACACCAGCATCTTCTCCACACAACACCGCAGTAGCTCTCCACGTTACTCCATTAACACAGCTGGAAAAATCACAAACATAACCCCCAAAACACTCCATTTACTTCACAACATAGCAGCCTCCACACTTCACTCCACCTAGCCTCCATTTGCTGAAAACGCAGAAACCCTCCATCCACTGACGCACGGAGCAACCTTCACAAGTAAGAGACACGTCTTTACTCCATTCAAGCTCAAGATGAAAATCACGCCTCCACTCACTCCATTCAATTCACAGCATTTTTCTTTTGTTATTTAATTTCTTAATGAGTTTGTTTAGGGTTTTTGCTTGTGGATTGCTTGGCATGATGATATGTGGCTAGAACTTTAATTTCTCTTAGGGATTTGATATTTTTGTTAATGCTTTAATTTTGAACATTGCTGAATCCATGACTCAATATTCATATGCTTGTTGATTTTCTTTGGGTTTAATTGTTCTTACTTTGGATTGTTGGAAATTGGCTTGGTAGAAATTCATCTTTGGAAAAAGGGATTTTTGTTAGAAGATTGAAGGAATTTCGACTAGGATTTTCTTGTGAGTTGGGAGACCCAAGAAACTTCGGAGGTGAAAATTGAAGGTTTGGGACTTAAGAAACTCTAGGAAGAACTTAAATAACTAATTACTAAGTGATGTCTAGAGTGGATAGATTAATTCATCTCCGGGAAAAGGGGATTAATTACTCTTAAAATTCACCTACAAGATTAGGATATTTTATTTTTGGAGGAAAGCTAATTCAATATTAAGGTAGGCAAAAATTTCATTCCCTAAGAGAAAGTTATTCCCCATTACCATTAATATTTTTTATTAGTCAATTGTTGCACTCTTTTCTTAATTAGTTATTGCATAGATTTGTCATATTCATAGTTATTTTGGTTTCATTAAATTGTGTAGTTGCTTAGAAATTTCCTTGAGTTTTTAATAATTCGTTACATTATTTTAATTTTTCAAAATTTCATCCAACCCGATTTGAAACATTGTTAGTTAGCATAGATTTAAATTTTCTCATAATCCCTATGGATACGACTCAGTTCTTACCTATTTATTACACATTTCGATAACCGTGCACTTGCGATTCACGAACAAGTTTTTGGCACCGTTGTTGGGGATTAATGTTTGAATGTTTATTTATATAGCTAGTTTGATATTTACTTGTTGGTTTTCTTTTTATCCCTAAAGTAACTTATTTGTTTCTTTTTCTTTTTGCATTTTTATTTTCTTGCACAGCTTGTGTGTAAAAGGATTGTATGCCCCGAACCACTAGAGGGCAGAAAGACAGTTTGACCCTGAGTTGGAAAGAATAGTAAAGTCAATTCGTCAGCAAAAGAAAACGGAAAATCAAGCAAAAGAACTTTAGAGAATTCAAAGAGAGAGGGATGAAATGGCTCAAAGATTAGCTTAGTTAGAGGCCAGACTTGGTGTAGCTAATTTGACCGCAGGAAATGGAACAATAGATAACGAAAATGAACAGGAATAGTTACAACAACGTCCTATCAGGGAATACTTCCAGCCTACTATGGTAGACAATTATCACGGTATTCATAAGGCTAAAGGTTCATGCTCAGATTTTTCATATTTCACTGGGACTCATCAATTTGGTTCAAACAAATCAGTTTGGTGGAGCACCAATGGAGGATCCAAATGATCATCTTGCAAACTTCCAGGAATTATGTGACACTATCAAGACTGAAGGGGCAATGCAAGATGACATTAGGCTCACTTTGTTCCCATTCTCTCTTCGAGACAAAGCAAAGAGTTGGCTTCACTCAATTTCTACTGATAGAATGTGAACTTGGTAGGAGGTGGCATAACAGTTGTTCATTAAATATTTCCCACCTGGTAAAGCTATGAAGTTAAGGGCAAAGATCAGTATATTTAGACAGCACGACTTGGAACCATTACATGAAGCTTGGGAGAGGTATAAAGATCTTTTGAGAAAGTGTCCACATCATAGATACCAAGACTGGGTACAAGTGGAAATGTTCTACAACAGGTTGAATGGCCAGACTCGAACCATTATGGATGCAGCAGTAGGTGGTACTCTAATGAGAAAAACATCTTAAGAAGCATGTGCATTGCTGGAAGATAGGACTTCAAACAGATATCAGTGACCCTCCGAGAGAACTAATGGAAAGAGAGGAATTTTAGAAGTGGACCAAGTGATACAGTTATCTGCATAATTGATAGCCTTATCCAATAAATTTTCAAAATTCATGTCAAAGGAAAAACAAAATGAGCAAGTGGCAGCTACTAGTCATTCATTCTACACCAATGATGAGGGGGTGGAACAAGCAAATTTTGTTAACCAAAGAAACTTGGGATTTAAGTCACAACCAATGGGAAATCAACATGGTCAAGGCTACAACTCTAAGGAGCAATATAATTATGGTATTCAAAGGAACATGCCCCACCCACCTAGATATGGACCACCATTGGCAGAACAGAGACCTTCCTTAGAAGAAATGATTGGCACTTTTGTAATTGAGACAAGAAACTGTTTTCACAACAATGAGAAGGAGATGGATGAGTTAAAGATGCAAGTAACTAGTATCGGGACTTCAATGAAGGGTTTGGAAGTTCAATTGGGACAACTTGCAAATGATGTTGGGAATTTGAATAAGATGACATTTCCAAGTAATACTAAAACTAACCCAAGAGAGTAATGCCAGGCCATCATTCTGCGTAGTGGAAAAGAATTGGAAGAGGTAAAACCTAAAGAAAAAAGCTCTACTCAGTCTAATGATAATGAAGGAAAGAATACTTGTGAAGAAGCAAGTGCACCTACATAAGTTGAGAAGGAAGTTAGTTCGGAGAA
>JANVCQ010021832.1:0-12396 GCA_025531925.1 Erythroxylum plowmanianum
TTAAATAGGGGCAGTATCTTTGATTGGATTTTTGACCCCTTTAGAGATAAAATTGATTTTTGAGTTCTTCATGGAAGCTATAAAGCCTCTTTCAAGCTTTCTATAGAGATCAAATTTGTTTCATTTGGAGTTTGGAATCAAAAGATATGAATTATGGAAGTTTCAGATTTTAAATTAAGTAGAAAAAAAAATTTGAAAATGAAAAATCTCAGGGCGCCGCTCGCCCTCGCGAGGCGAGCCAGCCCATTTGTTCGCCGTCGGGCGAGGGCTCGCATGATGTGAACCGCTCGCCCTCGCGAGCGATTCGCGAGGGCAAGCCCTATGCGGTGTCGTTTCCTCGCCCTTGCACGACGTCGTTTCACCTGTTATTCTTCTCTACGCGCGCACGCTTCAGTCAGACAACGTCGTTTCGCTTCCTCCTACACGACATTTTCTTCGATAATTGTGTTCGGATGTCGGATTCAGTTTTTGTTCCGCCTTTGTTTGTTTGTTTCGATGCATTCGTCTTTTGATTTCGTTTCGTTGCGATGTCCGATATACTTTGTTTCCGTTTCTATCCGATTTGTTATTCGTATCCGATTCGCTTATTCAATTCGCTTTCGTATTAAATTCGATTCGTTTTCATATCCGATTTTGATGTGTATTCACTTTGATATCCGATTTGCTTTTGGTTTCACCTTTTGTTTCGCTTTGTGATTTCGTTCCGCTACTTAGTATTTTTGCCTTTGCTTTGGTTTGTGCTTTGCTTTTCGTTATATTTTTCGTTTCCGGCTTCGCTTTTTCGATTGGGATCCGGTTTCCAGATTGAGTCCCAACAGTACTAACCGAACCGGGCCGTTGAAATTGGACATCCAGACGGACAACCGGGAAATTAATAATCCGGACCAAACCTGCTCTAATAACAAGAATTGGGTTTGAATCAACTATTGCTAAATTGACTAGACCTAGTCATTTGGATAGTTGACCCTCACTATTTATAAACCCTTTAACATTTTTATTTTTAGTTAATATAGGATATTCTAACATGTGGGTATTCTCAACATTTCTAACATCATACAGTTGAGATATGTCTCTAGGGTGCAAATAAGGACCTTTTTCTGGTTGACAATCTACTGATGATGCGTGGTAGAGAACTCTAATGTCACACCTTACAGCCTAAGCAAAGTAAAAAATTTGGAATAGTAGAACATCGCAGTATGCATTTGAATTGGCAAAGAAACGCGAAATTGTATTGTGATGCAATGGGAAGATATAACCAGAGAAATGGCTTATTCGATAGACTATCAAACAATTCTTCGAGGTAATCTTAATGATTGCCTAAATAGATCCTAGGAGGGAATTAGAAGGCAGGTGGAAAGTGAGATGGAAGGCAACCTTTAATAAATAATTAGATGCTAAAAGAGCCAACGAGTTGTGTATCTAATATGAAGAGAAGTATGTATATGGATATAAGAATAAAAAGAAAATGTTACATAATTATGTAGTGAAGCAGGGAATCTCAGGCCTTATGGGTACACTTGTTTACAAAAAGGAGTTATGGAACACTTAATGGAGGAAATGTTTAGTTAAGGAATCATATCATAGAGTGTGAGTCTATTTTTGTTACTTATCATATTGATGAAGAAAGACGAATCATGACATTTTGTGTCAACTACAAATCATTGAATCATAAGTACCATTAAAGATAAATTTCTCTGGTGGAGGAATTATTTAATGAACTAAATGGTGTAAGGTATTTCTTTAAACTAGATTTACAAGTAGGATATCATCAAATTAGGTTGCATAATCATGATGTGTATATGACAACCTTTAAAAGTTATGAAAGTCATTAAATTTTTTTAATAATGTCTCTTAGGTTGATGAATTCTCCAAAATCATTCATAATATAAGGAATTGTATCTTTAATCTTCATATCATAATGTTTTTGCCTTTTTCTATGACATACTGGTGTATTAGTAAGTCATTTGAGTAGTATCTTATGCACTTGCAATAAGTATTACACAAGCTCAGGCTTCACCAGTTATATGTTAAGATTTTCAAGTGTTCAATTGAGACTTCTTAAGTGAAATATCTGGGGCAAATTATTAGCTTAGAGGGAGTGTCAATGGATCCTCACAAGATACAGGTGGTGTGTGATTGGTTAGTTTAACACTTAAGATAGACCTTATTACGTGTCCCAGATCGTTCATGAAAGGGTAAAAATAAAATAATGTAGAATACCTTATTTTGATTCCATACAGAGTTCCAAAGTAGTTTCTGATGCCAAAATGATCTCCAATCTTCCCGGGACAGTTGAGGAAGTTGATCACTGACACTCGGTTAACGTCTTTCTTCGATTTTCTTAAGACGTAAGCACTCCTAACGGGTCAAAAGGTCTGCTAAAGGAGACCTTAAACTTTATATATAGCTTCCATATCAGCTTCCTCATCATAAGCCCGATATAGGTCCGGTCCATACTAATTGGGATCTATTTTTCTCCTGAATTTCGAACAATTAATCTAGATCATTTATTGGGCCACTTTATTACCTTTGTTAGGATCGAATTATGTAACTTAACTAATAAGTTATTTACAAACTGAAAATACAATTAATAGTTGTCCAATTTATAGAAAAGGACAAAAATGTCCTACATTCTCCCCCTTGAACAAGTATTAATTGTAGTTATGACTCAAGTTTAAAAATAGTTTAAAAATCGATTAATTCACGTTATTATATTGGTACTAAATTTTAAAAATTAAAACATTCGATCCAAAGGTAATGAAAGTCCAACATTCTATCTTGCAAGACTATTGATATCGAAAAATATCAAACACATATATCATGTGTGATACAGGTTCAATATAATCACGATTATCTAATACCTCACTAACATGAATGGGAAAATGGAATGTGGCAAACTAGGATGATACTTGTATGATCTAAAGTGTATCATCTTTGTTTGTAGGTCTCTATTTCTCCAACTTTATACTAAACTGCATGTGCTAAACTGTAGTAGAGAAATCCTATTTTCTCTTACCGAATGCTAAACAACATTAGAGAAAACCTTTATGTTCTCCAACTAAATGCTAAACTGCATTAGAGAACCTTTATGGGATTAAAAACTTATATCTCCCTATGTCATGTTAAATTTATGGATATCCATACTAAACTGTATATGCCAAAATGACATAGGCTCAAGGTCAATTTTTATATATGCCCTATGACCTTTAAATGCTTAAGAACGACACAAATCTTAAGACTTTCATATATATTATGACCATACATAAGAGCAGTTATTACTGAGCATAAAAAGATGATTATTTATATTAATAAATAAATATAATGTCATAATACATCAAAATGTACAAAATTTTAAAGAGCAAATACAATAATCCCTAAATACTTTTGTCTAAGGACTTTAGCATGCCCATACTAGATACATATCTGATAAACACTAATGGGTGAAGTCCTTTAGCCAAAGGATCAGCTAACATCTCCTTAGTCTTGATGTGCTCCTCTTCAATGTCACCCCTCTGAATTAACTCCTTTATGGTCAAGTACTTGACCTCCAAATGCTTAGACCCTATGATATTCATATTGTTGTTACTGAACAACACTGCAGCCAAATTATCACAATACAACTAACTATCGAATCCATCATAGATAACTCAAAAATCAAGTTTCGGAGCCAAATTGCTTGTGTAGCAACTCCATAACATGCAACAAACTATGCATGCATGGTCAAGGAAGTTACCAATGTCTGCTTGACACTCTTTCATGATACTGCACCATTTTCCAGCATAAAAATGTACCCTGATGTAGATTTGAGATCATCCAGACATATAGTGAAATCGAAGTTTGTATACCCTGTGAGGTTTAAATTGTTGACCTTCTTGTATTTCAATGTATAACCCTTGGTACCCTTTACGTATCTCAACACTCGCTTAACTACATTCTAATAGTCCACACCTAGGTTAGCCAGATATCGACTTAACAGCCCGACAACAAATGCAATGTC
This sequence comes from Erythroxylum plowmanianum, assembly GCA_025531925.1. Taxonomy (NCBI): domain Eukaryota; kingdom Viridiplantae; phylum Streptophyta; class Magnoliopsida; order Malpighiales; family Erythroxylaceae; genus Erythroxylum; species Erythroxylum plowmanianum. The sequence goes on from JANVCQ010021832.1 coordinate 3,998, forward strand.
CAATCTAATGCATACCTGGGAATACATCAAGCTCCCAATTGTACTAGAATATGAGACATTCCTCATAGCCTCTCTCTCAGCTTCATTCTTTGGACATTGTGCCAAAGATAATCTCTCATCATGAGAGATAGCTGCTACAACAGGCAGGCTTACAATTAGTCATATTAAACCTTTGTAACACTCGCTCAATGTATGCTCTTTTTGAGAGGCTCAGGGAGTGTTGACATCTGTCTCGGTGAATCTACATATCGAGGACAAAAGATACTTCACCTAAATCCTTCATGTCAAAATTTTTGGCCGAAAGTTGCTTTACCTCATGCAACACGGTCAAATCATTTGACGCTAGCAAGATATCATCTACGTATAGTAATAGAAAGATAACTTTTCTCCCTTTGACCTTATAGTATAAGCATATTTCAACTGTGTTTTCCACAAAGCCAAATGAGGTCAAAACCTCATCAAACTTTAGGTACCATTGTCTGGAAGCTTGTTTCAGACCGTATATTGATTTACTCAACTTACAGACTTTGTCAGTTGCATCTTGATCCTAAAATCCTTTAGGTTGCTCCATGTTGACCTTCTCATAAAGGTCTCCATTCAGGAAAACGTTCTTAACATCCATATGATGTAGCTTCATATCATAATGAGCTACTATTGCCTCATCACTCTAAATGCATCCTCCGAGGATACAGGAGAGAAAGGTAACGTTGAAGTCAACTTTTTCTCTCTGAGTGAATCCCCTGGTAACCAACTACACCTTAAACTGCTCAACTTGACCCTATATGTCCTTCTTGGTCTTAAATAGCCACTTTCAACTGGCATGCCTGTAATTTTAAGGTAAATCAACAAGCTCTCATACCTTTTTATACCTCATAAACTGCATCTCATCCTTCATTACTTCCCACCACATATCTGCATGGGGTCTAAAAATGGCTTCTGTAAAATTGACTGGATCCACAACATATCCTATGTCATATTCTTACTCACTCAAATAAACTATGTAATCTGGTGAGATAGCAGGTCATCTCCCTCTGGTGGATCTACGTAACTGCATAAGTTCTTGTACCTCAGAAACCTCTTCCTAAATAGGTATAGGTTCCTGTGTCTGCATAAGCATGATACTTGGACCTATACCCACCGGACCTGACTGTATAAGAAGTGGATATGAAACAAGTGCAGTATCTGTCCTGCTATCTCCTGAAGGATGTGAAGATCCTCCCTCATCATGGACATTATATTCCAAAAACTTAGCTGTCTGTAATTCCATTATTCTAGTCTCTCCTTCTCTATAGTAAAATCTGTAGTTCTTTGAGTGGTTGGGATAACCTACTAAATAGCAACGAGTGGAACGAGGTTACAATTTTCTCTTATAAGGATTATACAACCTTACCTTAGCAGGGTAGCCCCACACACAAATGTGTGCAAGACTTGGCTTCCATCCCTTCTAAAGTTCAAAAGGTGTCTTTAGTACTAACTTACTTAGGACTCTATTCAAGATCTACAATATCATCTTAATAGCTTCGCCTCAAAGGCATTCAGGTAGGTTAGTCCTACTCTGCATTGACCTCATCATATCCTTTAGGGTGCGATTACGCCTTTTGGTCACATCATTTTGTTCAGGACTATCTGGCATAGTAAACTGAGTCACTATTCTAACTGATTCCAAATACCTGGCAAACGGACCTTTTTTGCCCTACAACCCCATGTTTGTCATATTATTCCCCTCCCCTATCAAATCTGACTATCTTTATTGATTTTTCCAATTGGTTCTCAACCTTAGTCTTAAAGATCTTGAACTTATCAAGAACTTCAGACTTTTTTTAAGCAAGAACACATAGCCATAGTGGGAATAATCATCTATAAACATTAGAAAATATCTAGCATTGTATAACATGACTGTATAGGGACCACTAATGTCTGTATATGTGAGGTCCAATAAACTAGAAGTATGAGTTACCTTTTTCTTTATCTTGGTCAACTTACCCCTACAACAATCGATACATGTTTCCAAATCACTGAAGTCCAGAGTTGGGAGAATGTTTTCCTTTATCAATCTCTCAACCCTCTCCCTAGAAATGTGGCCAAGACATTTATGTCACAACATGTATGATGTTTCCTTTATGAAGGATCTCTTTTAAGTAACAGGTTCGGCGACATAAGAAGAGACATACATTTCATTAAGACTAAGACATATTCTATATAATCCGTAAGATAAGAACGCAGTTTCGATGTGTCTTGTATTGATAGAAAAATTTACAACTGAAGTATCAAATACAAAATGAAAACCTTTTTTATCCAAAACTAATACAGAGATCAAGTTCTGTCTAAAAGATGATATATATAACATGTCTCATAAAACTAATATAAACTCCATATCGAGGTTTAATCCTACATCTCCTATATAAATAACATCCACCTCTTTATTGTTGCCAACCATCAGCTTCTCCTCTCCTTTAGTCAACTTTCTCCTAGATCTGAACCCCTGCATTGTGGAAGTAACATGGTTAGAAGCTCCACTATCTAATCACTAAGAACTTGATGTGGTTATAGTGACATTGGATTCATGAATCATAAAGGCCGAGGAGTTACCTGATAGTTCCTACTTAAACTTCCATATCTTGCGAGAAGTCCATATCTTGTACTTCTCGCAATCAGACTTCCTATACCCCTTCTTCTTGCAAAAGAAGCACCTTATACTCTTTAAATCATGTGGCCCCTTAATGATGCCGGACTGTCCAATCTGAATCCTTGGAGAGGGCTTGGGAATCTTACCCTTACCGTTAGGATGTTGGGGTTTAGCTTTCCCCTTACCTTTGGTAGCTGCATATCTAGCTATATGAGGAGAGCTCTAAATCTTCTCCTCCGTTGCAGCACAATGGGAAATCAATGCATTGATGTCCAATTCTCATCCTAAGAGATGTAGGAGGTAGCCAACATCTTAAACTCTCAAGGGAGAGTATGTAGTGCTTAATGCACTATAAGATTACCAGGAATTGGTACATCAAGCGCCTTCAACCTAGTCTAAATGTGTACCATCCTGATAATGTACTCTTGGATGCCTCCTTCTCCCTTATACTTCATAGAGAACAGCTCCTTAATTAAGGTGTTTTGCTTCGCATGAGAAGACACCTTGTATCTTTGGGAAATGTCATCTATGAATTCCTTTACTATAGTCGTATCTGGCAATCCACTCAGCAGATGGTATGGGATCGACCTCTTAATGGTCAAATAGTACATCCTATTTAACCACTCCCAGACCGTCATAGTTGCTTTATCAGCTTCTGAGCTGATATCTGTAAATGGAGAAGGTCTCTCGATATGCGTCGCCATGCTGACATTAGCCATCTCCAATGCAAACTCCACCTTCTTCTTCCACTTCTTGAAATTGAAACCATTTAATGTCTCAATGGTGACAACATTATTGTTTACCAAAAAGGTGACTATAAGATAGAAAAGACAATGCAAAAAATTAGTTTAAATGCAGGACAACAATAATAACATTATCTATACAGAGAATCTGATCACGCATATTATGAAATACCTGTAGGCCGATACATAATATATGCAATTAGACCTCCACATAAAAGTGATCAGAGTATAAACCATCAACTTTTATGACACTACCACCTGTAGGTGAATAGATTATATAAGCAACGACTTTCCTCCTAAACTAATTGGGATCCATTTTCCTCTCAAACTTTGACCTATTAATTTAGATCATTTATCGGGACACTTTATGACCTTTGTTAGGATTGAATTACGTAACTTAACTAATAAGTTATTTAAAAACTAAAAATAAAATTAATAGTTGTCCAATTTATAGAAAAGGATAAAAATGTCCTACAGTTAGAACCTAAAATAGTTAAACAACTTTGAGGGTTCTTGGGGTTGTTTGTTATAATAGAAGATTTATTTAAAGCTATGGTCAAATTAGTTAGCCTTTAACAAATCTATTAAAGATTAAGGCATTTGCATGGAATCAAAAGGCAACAACGCATTTGTCGCATTAGAAATTGCTTTAACATTGGCCTAATACTTGCTCTACCATATCTCAACAAACCATTTGTACTGATGGTAGGTGCTTTTGGAGAGGGAACTGGAGTTATGCACAATGTAGGAGGGCCACTGAATAGCTTTTCTTAGTAAAATGCTTTCTAGTTGTTACAAGCATTTATTAGTTTATGATGAAGAATTTTTGGCATTGGTAATGGTTATCAAAAAATAGTTGCATTATATAACAAGGAGGCATTTTGTGATTCAAACTAACCATCGTAGTCTTAAGCAATTGATGGATTATAACATTACCACTCCTTTTTAGTAATCTTGGCTCTCTAAAATGACACAACAACAACAACATTCAATATAAATCTCACTAAAGTGCAAGATCTAGGAAAGTCTAGTAGTACGCAGTCTTATCCTTAACTAGTAGAGAGGTTGTTTCTAAAATGGCTAGATTTAATTTCTCCATTTGTTATAAGAAAGGAAGTAATCATTCATCATCTAATTCATTGTCATATGTGTCTACTTCTGAGTTATTTTTCTTAAGTGCAAATTAATGTGCTTCAAGAGATAAAAGATATCTAGAGCTGCGATGACTTCATCCAGAGGTTGATATCTCAAATCCAACAAGGAGAATATCATGGCACATGGTATACTTAGGTGAATAAGAATTTACAGTGGAAGGGGAGATTGGTGATATGTAATTCAGTGGCTGCACAAACCAAGCTCACAAAATTTTTTCATACGAAAACTTAAGGGGGTAATTTAGGGTGGCTAGTTGTGTACAAGAAACTAGGCATGTTTTTTTTTGGCGTAAGCTGCAGAGGGATGTACATGAATATGTAAGAAAAAATGTAACTTGTCAGAAGAACTAATATGAGACAATTTCTCCAATTCTACTTCAGCTGCTATAGCTCTATATCAATTATGGCCTGATATTTAAGTGAATTTTGTGGAAAGAATGCCTTAATCTGAAAGATATTTAATGACATCTTTAGTAGTTGATCAATTAAGCAAATATGCTCATTTTATTCCTTTATGACATCTATATATAGTTGTGAAGGTAGTCGTAGCTTTTATAGACAAAGTGTTCAAATTGTATAGGTTGTCCAAAACTATAGACTAGATGGTGTGATGTTGTAACTCTCTACCATATACCATCTACTTATGGATGACCAAATAGAGGTTCTTAATCACACCCTAGAAACATATTCTCCCTTGCAAAATGGTAGTATAAATACCACCTTCCATTCCACTAAATATATATCACACCATTTGAAGCCTTATATAGACACCCACCTCCATTATACATATCGTATCTCACCATTTAAAGCCTTATATGGATAATACCCCCATTATATATATATATCGTATCTAGTAGGCGATTCTAATGTTGTACTAGTTTATCAAGTTTTAAAGAATTTGCAAATATTGAAATTTCATTTACCACTTTCATTCAAACTCTGACTTAGGCTCTAGCTTAACCTAAAGCCTTATTATAAATATTAAAAATTGATATGTGTTTAATTGATGATACATTTAACCCTTCACATTTAGTCATTAAATGATATGAAAATACTTAAGATACTATAGTTCTTATATGGTTTTAGGTACAATTTATATGCGAAAGAGCTAAAGTGAGTCGAAAGCATTATATTTGAGTCATCTTCTTAAGAATCACACTTACTTGTCTTCATAGAGCAAGAATGAAAAGAATTAGAACAAGAGAAGACAAGAAGATACATAAAATGAAGAGCATAAAAAGTGTTGAATCAGCTCAGTGTGACACATTTGTCATGCCCATGACACATTTTGCATAGGAGTGACACCCATGTCACATCCATACACATGAGGCTGCCCATACATATGAAGATGCCCATACACATGAGGATCACGATCGTGAGCCTCATCTAAGGTGGCTCACGACAATGAAACTATCATGCATGCCCGTGAGACACTTATATCTCACTTGAACCCTACATTTTAATATAAAAGCATAGTTTATGTGACAACCAAAGGGTGATGAAAAGAAGAAGAGTGTTTTCAATTGGGAGAGATTCTAGAGAGATGAGAAAAAGGGGCAAACCTCTCAACCATGAGAGACCCATAGAGAGGTGGACGTCTCGATGCCAGTTCGAAGGTGACATCGATGCTGACGACCTGGTTAAGCATTTCTTTTATTATTTATTTTTCTTTCTCTTATGGATTGATTACGTTATCATATGTTCAATGTTTGGGTGTTATATAAGAATGATTAATTGCTCTATTTGATTGTTTTTATGTAAGACCCATTGTTAGAATCGAATACAATACATAATTGTTCTTTTTTTGATATATTTGTAGCAACCAATAGTTTGTAATCATTAAGGATAACATATCCTGGGTTAAATAATCCAAGCTTGTTTGATTATTACTTAGATTGGTATGTTTTTCTCACTCATACGACGGTTGTTTGATTAAACTTAGTGAGCATCTCCTAGGTTATCCGATAGCTAGGGTTAATTAATGAGCTCTTCTTAACTAACTATGACCTAAGGAAAAAACAGGATTAACAGAGCTTATTGTTAATCTACGACCAATATTTCAAAGAGAGATATGAAGAAAACAATTCAATGAAATATGTTTAGTAGGTTGTAGGCCGAGATTGAGCCAAAGAATTGGACTCCTAATGAATTCACCGCTTTCATCATTTTTGCATGTATTCTTCAATTTGCTTTTGTTAGTTTAACTTTATTTTATTTTCTTTTTTGATAAACCAACCAACCCTCCCATAACCTAAACATCATTTAATTTCATTTCAAAAGCTTTACATACATTCTTTATGGGATCAACCTAGATTCACCACTACCACAGTAGTAATTCTAGTTTATTTTAACTAGTGTTATGACCTGCTGTCAATTTTGGTACCACTGTTAGGGAGTGTCATGCTCTAGTTTTTATTCTTGATTTTAATTGCTATTTTGTACATATTTTTGTGCAATTTGTTTCTTTCAGTTCTTTCTTGATTTTTTTCTTTTTGTTTAGTGTTAGTGATTTAAAATTTTTAAAAATATATATATTCATTGATGGAAGTAATTTCTTTCTTAATTCATATTTCCAACCTTATAATTATGTTTGGAGTGATGATACAAGTTTTAATTATGGATGGGATAATTAGCATAATTACTTCGATAATAGTATGCAGGACATATATCAATTCTCGTATAAACCAAAATCTTTTTATTACAACTCAGGTTCATCTCTAGAAGAACTAGTTAATGCTATCGCTGCTAACACTTTACAAGTTCAGTAGGAGGAAAGACAATTTTGCTCTAACTTTTAAGATTTAAAGTGGCAGCAAAACTCAGGCACATTTCTAAAAGAATCAGCTAATGTTGTTGCTTTTAATGCTTTGCAATTATAGTAGTTCCAGGAGGATATGATATAATTCCATCAAGATACAACATCTAGACTCCAGAACTTGGCAAGTCGGGTGGGTCAGTTGGCAAAAGCTATTAACTGCTTAGCATCACAAAACGAAGAAGAGCAACCATATCAACCCAAGGTGTACCTTGTGAACGTTAGCGTAGAGGCCTTACAGAGTGATAAGGAGCTTAAGAATCTTGAGTGTAATACTCAAGAAATTGCTTATGTGAAAGAAGTGGAGTAAGAGTTAGAAGTAGAAAAACTTATATCTTTTAACTCAAAGGTAAACACTGAGTTCCATTTTATTGTTGAGAATGACCCTTTACTTTTACCTAGAAGGTAAGACCAATTAAATAAGGAAGAAAAAGGTGAAGAGACATTCGAGATCTTTCCAGAGTACATGGAATCAGTAGAGTTTAAAAGTCTAAGGATAAGGAAGATGCTGGATGAGAATGATTATTAACTAAGGCCCTATTCAGAAGAACCTCAAGTGGAGGAACCGCATGTGCCACCAGAAGATTATAATTCCATCACGTGAGGAGAAAACATAATGTTGAGCCAATGACCCTAAACAAAGGCGCTTTTTAGGAGGTAACTCAAGGGAGTAAATTTCTTTTCCTTTATTTTTTCGCATTAGTTAGATATGCATGTGTGTTTTTATTTTTGTTTTTTCTTGCTTATTTTAAGTTTTTAATCAAAATGAGAGAGAGAATAAAACAAACAAACAGACATTTTCTTGTTTTCTATTGCTTTTAGGACTATATAGTCATTAGTAGAGAATGGATTGACTAGAGAATTTCATGGTAACTTTAGCATGTATTTTTACTTTTGTGATTGGTTAATGTGCATTGCCTTTAGAAGAGTATTGACTAGTGGTAGACAAAGTCAGTGAGATTTTGAGCCTTTATAGACTAACATATTCTGTAACATCCCGTTACCGATGTGAGGGCATATCGGTAATTTGGATGGATTGAGCAGTGAGTGCATTCATATTT
>JANVCQ010022010.1:0-12385 GCA_025531925.1 Erythroxylum plowmanianum
TAAGAATTGGACCATTGACTTGTGTAAATCTGTTAAGAAATATTGATATGATATGATATTGGTGGTATTTGATACAAAAAGTGATAAATATTGATATGATACAAGAAGTGATATATTGGTGCATTAGATGTTTGTCATTTAATGTTTGATAAAATTAGCTGTTTATGTATAAAATGACTTATGAAGACATGACTTTAAAAAAATTTATAAAGATATGAATATTATATATCTTTAGTATTTCGTTGAATATTCTTATAGTAATTTATATTTTAGATATTCAATTCTACAAAAATTAAGTTTATAACTCTAATAAAAAACTTAGCACATATAATAATAATAATAATAACAACAACAACAACATCCAGACCCAAAAAGCAAAATCCATGGTTAAACATAAAAATCATCACAAGAACATCTATTAAATGTTCCTTAATCTTGCTTGTCAATTTAAGCTACCATATAGAAGTTTTGATGAATTTATAGATAACAGTTGTAGTTAATCTTATACATTTCAGAGTATTATTTGTCTTGAATTTAAATTTCATATTAGTCTTATGGAATTGAAGTATCAATAATAAAATTATAAGTATGCATGACCCATATAGACATTTATCGCATACTGTATGAGGGAACAGTATGCGTGACTCAGCTGAATAATTCGTCGCATCAAGCAACAGTTGTTTAAGATGAGAAATGAGTTTGAGGGCACAATTGTCTTTGAGTAAAATTTTTATTAGTTGATAGGTGAAAATGCTACTCTCAAGTAGCTTTTCAAAAAATAACTGGTTAGGTTGAATCAGTCAATCCAACCAGCTCCTAACTAAACAATTATACTAGCTGTTTGACATAGTAAAACATCTAATACTCTTTAATAAGCTGAAATATAGCTTAAAAGCTATCAATCAAATACCCCCTTAGTGGGACTTTTACTAAATTATTAATGTATATGTTTTTTTTTTCAAATGTTAATGTTATTATGTTAAAATTAATGATTAAAAAATTGAGTTCATTCATGTGGATTCAATCGTAAAATCTTTAAATCGTTTAACTTTTTGGTTTGATTTTTAACTTTTTGTTTAAATTTATTTAAATAATTTTTATTACTAATAATTTATTAATTAATTAGTTAACTTTTGTAAATTAATAAATTCTCATAAGTTAAGATAAATTAATTATTTTTATTTAACAATCTCTTTTTTTAATTTAACTTCAGATTTTTCAATAAGCAAAAACAATCTTTTTCAATTATATTTTAAATTATTTAATTTTATTAAATTTTTATGTGAAAATTTAATTCTAATTAAATCTTTTAATCTTCAAAATTGTTGTTTTATTCGTCTGGTTTTTGAAAGGTAAGTTCGGTTGATCGGTTCGGCCAATAGCAAAATCAGATGAACTTCAAAATGTAATTTTAAACAGCTTAGCCTATGACCCAAGTCTTACTCACCCACCTTTGAAGGCCCGAGGATGCTGGAACTCTCTCGCAATGAATTTCCGGTCTTCGATTCTTCTATACCACCCCACGTTGTCCTTAGATTTCGTTGACGTTGTCTTCTCGGTTTTATAATTATGCCCATTTGTTATACGCTTTCACGCCAGTAAAGAAAGAATTTGTTGGAGGAATAGAACATCACCAAAAAATGGCTGCTTTGTTACTTCTCCGTCGAAAGCTCTCAGCTTTTGCATTTTCTCGCGTCCTTGATGGTCAGAAATTTGAAGTTGTTTGTTCTTTATTTCTTGACTGATATATAGCGAATCATTTTTTTATTTTAACGCTTTATTTGTTTTCTGGGTTTGAGTTTGTTCTTGTTTTTGAGTATATGCAAATGTCTCCTTTATTGCTTTTGATTTCTGAACTCGATTATTTGGCATTTGTATTTGTGTATTTCTGGTGGAATGCGATTAGTTTTGGTGCGTTTTTTGAAAGTAATGTGTATCTATGCGAATGTAATGGTAGAAAGAGGAACTGCTAGAACTCAAGAGCTCACGTAAAGAAGATCTTGCTTGATGGACCTTATTTTCGGTTATATATATATATATATATGGCTTGTTACTGAATCTATTGGATAGCTATTGTAATAACAAAGTATAGCTAAAATAAAATGGATTTCTAGTACTGTTTTTATTCTAATCATGTTACGTTTAAAAATGTTGATTGCTTAATGCATTGCTGAAATTTATTTGAGCAATGCTGAAATTTATCAATGTTGCCACTTTTAATCTACTAAAGTAGATGCTTGCATGATTTCTTTATAATTTTAAAGGATCTATGCTAATATTTAATTTACTGCTCGGATCTTTCTCATACCCTTCTCTCCTTTTTTTTTAAAACAGATAATGTACAAGGATTTCGGTTGCATGTGGAATTGAACATAAGAGCTTTAGTTGGTGCTTACAGTTTGTCGAGACAATATAGCAACCAAAGCGGTGCTAAAAAAATTGATTTTACGGACTTGACGTAAGAAATTTGCTACTTCTATAGTAGAATTTAGTTTATTCCTGCATGAATCTTCACAAACTCTTCTTTTATTCAACCAAAGCACTTCATTTCTGTAGTTTCTTAAGATGAAGCTACTTGACTAGGAGATATTTGAATGGATAAGTATGCTAGTTCTTTGTTCTCTTTTCCATTCTTTCTGGTAATTTTTTCTTTGTTTTTGCTTTTTTTTTTGGTCTATGAGTCCATTTTGATTTTCACTTTTGTAGTATATGTACCCTTCTGGGACAAATTGAGTTTACTTTTAATCGATGTTTCAACTATATTCTTATTGATAAATATCACATCTTAAGTTACAGTGTGTTGATTACTATTTTGTTACACTTTATTAATTGGATTCCTGGAAACTCAGTTGTCCTCACACGTGGTACCCAAATGCTCGAAGAAAGAACCGTAAGGTCATCTTGCATGTAGGTCTAACTAATAGTGGGAAAACTTACCAGGCTTTGAAACGACTTGAGTCAAGTCCTTCTGGTAAGTATGCTGTTGTTATTTCGCAAGATTCTTTGTGGATGTTACTAAATGTACTTGAAGAAACAGAAATGGGAATGTAAACAAGCACTTAATATATTGGCTGATTACGTACATTTATCCATCACTTGTAGGCATATATTGTGGTCCTTTGAGGTTGTTGGCATGGGAGGTGGCAAAACGCTTGAACAAGGCAAAAGTTCCTTGTGATTTGATAACTGGACAAGAGAGAGATGAGGTTGATGGTGCAAAGCACAAGTCTGTGACTGTTGAAATGGCTGATGTGACCTTTGATTATAGTTGTGCTGTTGTTGATGAAATTCAGGTATATTGATATTTCAATTATATGATCAACCAAATGAACTTGAAGTAATACATGCATATATGGTGTGATGGGTATTTGGTTTCTTAAATAACATATGTTGGTCCTTTTCTTTTGTTGCCATGTTACTCAATGGGCCAGAAGATTATAAGATGTTAATCAGGCTCATATTAGGATTATGGTGTCTATCTTATCTTATATGAGGCTAATTAAGGCGGTATTTAACATGATTTGTTGGGAAATGTTTTGTTGATTTAATTTTAGGAAAGTTTGTAATTTTACCATTTTAATATCCTTTGATGGAAATTTGTGATTATGTATTAGAGAAATGATTGCTCATTTAACATTGCTTAAGTGGTGGAATATAAACATATTTATGAAGACAGTCTTTTCATTTTCATTTTCTTCAGATGCTGGGATGTAAGACAAGAGGATTCTCATTTACACGAGCTCTCTTGGGAATCTCAGCTAATGAGCTCCACCTTTGTGGGGATCCAGCTGCCGTTCCTCTCATTGAGGAAATATTAAAAGTGACTAGTGATGATGTTGAGGTAACATTGTGTTTGGTTCACGGCTTGATCAAACTTTCTGTTTTGCTTTCTCAAGATGATTTTGATATTTCTCATTTACGCAAACTATTATCTTAGAACATTCATCAATATCTATGTGTGTGTGTGTGCGTGTGCGTGCGTGTGTGTGTTATATGTCTGCGTAGGAGTGTGTCATCTGTGTCCTATCATTACTTGATGATCAACAAGGTGACGTTGATAAAAGATGGAAAACTGCTGCAAATGACAGTTTATTGCAATCTTATGTTAATGATTTGAGTAACTTCTGTTTTTCAACTTCTTCTTTATTATCATTAGGGTAGTTTCATTGTAAAATTTTCTAACTTCTTTCCAGAATAAAATTTAATACATATCAAAACCCTTCTGAAATATTTTATGTTAATGGTGCTTCTCTTACTCTTTATGTGCGATAATTTAGCTCCTGAGTTGGGTCTTCTGCCTTATTTTCCCTTTGGTGGAATTTATAGTTCCTTGAATATGTTTAATGATAGAAGATTTATCTTTGTAAGGGATGAATGTTGAATTTTGACTACTATTTTGACAGAATATCAAAAACTTCCATCATAAATAGTGCAAAATGTTTTAAAATCCAATGGTTGTTGATGCAAAAGAGTTTAGAGTTTACAAAAGAAGCAAAATAAGGCAAATCACTTAATCACAAGCTTTAATTTGGTGGAATGAAGAGTTGGAATTGAGGTGATATCAAAGGTAATAAGGTTGAGATTTACTTTATGCTAGACATTCCTTATTAGATAATAAGTAATAATAAGTTAGATATATTATCCTAGTTGTTTAATACTTGAGTCTATTCAAGAATAGAAAAAATCATTATTATTATTTTGTATATTCTGGTTAAAAATTTCTTTATTACTAGAATAAGGGTTCTAAGAACTTATATATATGTGTGTTTGTGTGTGTGTACTCAGCCCTTCGAAAAAGAATCTTTATAAACCTGAGTTTTTAGTTAAAAGGGGGATGCTTTATCTAAGAGTGATTCTTAGAATCTAGGAGTAACTACTAGTTTCCTACCTTCAATTGTTTATTTAATTCACTAAAAGTCCAACACTTTTGGCCTGAATTTCCAGCATCCAATACCCTAAAACTCTAGCCATTCATACCTAAAATTTCATCCATATCCAACTTAAAATTCCAGCCATATTAAACTTGAAATTCCAGTAACTAGATTGTGTAAGATTTGTGAGCAACAACTAATTGATATCTAAACTACTCATCCTACATCAGTTGCATATTTTTTTGCAGAATACTAAACATTTGTTGGATGGTATCAATTAAATTTTAGAGTTATCTCACCACTTTAAGATACTTTTGATCCTTGCTTGGAAACTATGCTGTATAGGTCCGTCATTACAACAGGCTTTCACCATTAATTCCATTGAAGAAACCGCTTGGATCATTTCACAATATACACAAAGGTGACTGTATAGTGACATTTTCTCGTCAAAAGATATACAAGCTGAAGGTTAGCAACTATTGCAACTTTTTCTCCCACATTTTTCTTTCCTTTCATTTTATTCTTCTTTTCCTCTTTTAGTTCTGTTGTTGCTTACATGATCTTTTTTTAAAAAATTCAGAAATATAATGTTGCCTATGGAATATACATCATATGAAAGTGTATGCAATATACACCTGTTGGGTATCTGTTCACTCCTTGATGCTCTAGATAAACATAATTAGAGCAAAATAAGTTTGGTATTATTTTTATCATACTGAAACTCGCTTTTAGTGATATTTAGATGATAATTGTATTATTTCATGAGACTAATCTCACAGGGTAATGTCTTAGTGACTTTTGGATTATGTTTCACACATATCTCATCTTGAGCTTCCACATATGTGGCATCTTAGAATTGTTAATTAGGCTTCAAAACATATGCACTGTATATTGATAAATCATTCACTTGGAAGAAGAACTAGGTTAAGTAAATTTGCAGTTATGTGAGATGGGGTTTCTAAATGAGGAAATTAACCAAGATTATAATGTTATTAAAATAGTTAGAGTATGTATATTTTCCCATAAATTTTGAGGGATTTACTTTAATTTTGCTAGATGTTTTCCTTAAGAATGTTGCAAGAAGTACTCTTCTATAGTGCTAAAAAAGGGATATGGTTTTGAAATGCAAAACATCTTCCTTTGTATGAAATCTATGTTTTTGCTAAATCTGAAAATACTACTTCTCTGGCCTGCTAACTTTCTATGTAACTCTCCAACTTCTTTGCTGTTGCTAGAAAGAGATTGAAAATAGGGGAAAGCATCTCTGCTCTGTAGTGTATGGTTCGTTGCCACCAGAAACTCGAACTAGACAGGTTTGGTTCCTTCGAACTTCGGAAAATGATTGCTTTTCACCATATGGTCAATTTCCTGGAATTGATCTCAATTTGATACTTGTCAATTAGCCTAATGTGTGCTTTTCTTTGGAGGGAAATCTTTCTATCTGTGCATTTTATATGGGCCGATTGATCTTCTCTGTGCAAATATCTAACTGTAGCATTTGGATTCATGCTCTTATACTCAGTGGAAAACTTTGTAGTACCTTTTGTTAAATATTGTTCTGATTGATGATACCATCTTCTTGGGGGCTCAAAATATGAGTTTATTGTCTATATCCTTAATTTAATATATGTTTCATTAGTGTGGCTGAATTGACTTGTTCTTTAGAATTGCAGGCAACAATGTTTAATGATTCAAGCAGTGAATTTGACGTTCTTGTGGCTAGTGATGCCATTGGGATGGGCCTTAATCTGAATATTTCCAGGATCATATTTTCAACCATGCAAAAGTTCGATGGTAATGAGATGAGGGATCTGACCATAGCAGAAGTCAAACAAATTGCTGGTACATGATTAAGCATGCAGCATAAAAGTTGGATTTTCACCCTCACTTAGCATTCCAACTCTTTTTTATTCTTTTTAATTTTTTCCCTCTTTTGACATTGGGACAGGGGTGGGGGGTGATTTCTCAATCGACCATGCCGTCTTTTTAGCTAGGGATGAATGTTTTCTACTATCTAAAAGTTGGAGATTGGTCATGCTTCATGGGATCAAATATTTTTCTGAGAAATATTTTTTTACCTTTATTTTTTTGTGGGAGCATTTTGAATGTTTCTTATATGCTCATGTTGCAGTGTTAAGTGACTAAATTTCTCATTATGCTATATATATATATAGGTATGACAGTGAGTGTAATTGACAAAATCAATAGATAGATCATCAAGGCTAGACTTAAAAGAAACTTATAGATATGTATCGTTGGTAATATCTTTGTATCCTCTGAGCCATTAGCTGGTTGCCTTCAGTTAACTATTTGTTAAGTTTAAGAAGTTATTCCTTTATTATTACTATATTTCTTTTGTTTGGTCCAGTTTGCTTTGTTCATTGTTTTATAATTTTTTTCTCAAAGAAATTGATTCACTCTGAATGCTTCAAGTTTGACTTGACTCTTTGTCATGATTTACTATATAACTAAACACCTATGACTTGAAAAGGATTTGTTGTACTTTCCTGAAGTTGCAACACTAGAGCATTTTCACCAAGGTGTGCTCTTAAATTGATGGAAATTTTAATGCTCTTATGTGCATGCATCAATTCTATTTTGCCTACCCAAGTCTTTAAAACTTGCAACTATTCTTTCTTTATATGCTTTGAGAGCTAGAAATGCACTCTTCAAGCTGAACAATTATGAAAACACTTCTTTAGATGCTTTTTAAAATAGGCATGGCTATTGGACCCGACCTTGCCCGACGGTCAATTGCAAAACAATGTTATTTTGAAAACTTTTTTTAAAAAAATAAGAGCCCGGGCGCTGAGGCAACTCCAGGCATGGCTCTGCTTGGTCCATTACCATCCCTATTTTTAATTGATCATGGAGTTCCTCAAAAGATTGGGCAATTGGTGGCCATATTATAGCTATTTATGTCATATTGTTGCATTATCATTTATAATATCATCCAACAATGTGTTATCCATCTTATTTCTCTAATGTGTTACATCTTAATTCATTTGGGTTTGTTTTCTTTATATAACTAGTTTAGTGGCCGTGTAGGAAGAGCTGGAAGGTACGGATCTAAATTCCCAACTGGAGAAGTAACTTGTCTAGATGTAGATGATCTCCCTTTGCTTCACACATCCTTGAATTCTCCATCTCCTATCTTAGAGGTGACTCAATCTGTGACTTCAGAATTGCGCAATTGTTGTTTTCATCATATTCTCAGTTTTTGTATTTCTTAACCCTTTTCACATGTATGCTGCAGCGTGCTGGATTATTTCCTACCTTTGATCTCATGTATATGTATTCACGTTTACACCCAAGAAAAGGCCTTTATCAGATATTGGTGGGTTGCTATAACGTAATTTCTTTATTGCTTATGTTTGTTTTATCTTTGAATAGATACTAATGG
This sequence comes from Erythroxylum plowmanianum, assembly GCA_025531925.1. Taxonomy (NCBI): domain Eukaryota; kingdom Viridiplantae; phylum Streptophyta; class Magnoliopsida; order Malpighiales; family Erythroxylaceae; genus Erythroxylum; species Erythroxylum plowmanianum. The sequence goes on from JANVCQ010022010.1 coordinate 8,275, forward strand.
CTCATTCAGTAATGGGAGGTACCTACACATTTCAAACATTTGCAATTAGATTTTCTCATTGTCAGGAAGTTTTAGTGGATCAAAGAAACTTTTTAAGCAAGAGGTTTGCGCATAAATAACATCCAATTTTCTTTTTAATTAAAATTCTAATTTTAAACAAAGACGGATAGGTATCTCCTTCAGTCTGATTCTCATATAACCAGAAGCAAAAGAATTGGTGTCATTCCTCTTTTGACTGTTGGGGAGGGGGTATTTTACAATATAGATTGAATAGACAAACACTATTCTTTTGTGTATAATTTTGCATTGAATTATTCTGGTTTATCAAAGTGTTGAAAAATTATGATATTCTTGTAGTGGCTGTTGTTTAGACTTGTCAAACTTTTGCAAGGCCTTTGCACTTGGACAATAGTGGTACATATTAGCACTTTTTCCTCTACTATCTCAAAATGACTTCTTTTTTTTTCTTTTCTGGTAGGAATATTTTCTAGAGAACGTCAAACTGTCACAAAACTACTTTATTACAGATGGCGCGGAAATGTTGGTTTGTACTTTTAACATATTCCTCTTCTAACTCGTAGGAAAGAGATGTAATTTTAGCAATATGGAATCCAATATTATCTTCCTTATTTCAAACAATTTAATATTTTCTTTCTTCATGCAATTTAATTTCCTTTGAACTTGGTTTATATTAATTGTCTTTATCAGAAAGTTGCTGCTGTTATTGACGAAATGCCACTTTCCTTGCATGATAAGTACCTCTTTTGTATCAGGTGAAGTCTGTAACTCACACCAACATTCCAATTGTTGATGGTTTTACTTAAGTACATCCTTTTAGATATTTTCTGGTATCTTGTATATTGTTTCTTGAGAAGTTTTCAATCAGAATTTAGGAGTAGCTGGGCCATATTGACATCACTAACATTTTTGATGTGCAGTCCAGTTGATATGGATGACGATATTTCATCTCAAGGTTTGACGCAGGTGAGTACTATATCATTTACTGATATGTTTGTCAAAAAAGTGTTGGATTTTTCTTTTTCTTTTTCTTTTTCTCCTTTTTGGATTCAAGCGGTGTTGGATATACTAAAACTTTGATGTTTTTATCTATTAGTTTGCTCAAAGTTATGCAGAGAAAGGCATTGTTCGACTGAAAGAAATATTTACACCTGGCACACTTAGGGTTCCACAAACAACAAATGCCCTGAAAGAGCTTGAATCCATTCATAAGGTTAGACTTATTCAAACCAATTTTTTGAATAATGAGGACATCTTTTATCCAAATTATAGTAGTTGAACTGGATGGTTATGGATGATTATGATTATAGAACCTTTGAGCTATTTAGTAAACGAAGCACATGCTATGGATTTTTACCCTAGCTGTGTCAGTTTTGTTGGTATAGTTTGTGAAATTGGATGTCACTTCTTTCCTATGGGATGAAATATCATGATTATTACTTATGTTGAAACTATGGTACCATAAACTATTGCATTTGTATCATATTAAATGTATGTCATACAAAATGATTGTGATGTAGGACAAATAGAAGAAGTACTAGTTAGTAGCTAAAACTTACAAAATTAGGTATTTGATCTTAGACTAGGATTTTAGGGTTTAATATCACAGAAATTTGGGTTAGAATTGCTGGAATTTAGTGAGCAACACAAAAATTGATGGTAGGAAACTAAGAATCACTTGTAGAAGAAAGCATCATGCCTTTTAGTTGAAAACTCAAGTTTTTAGAAAAATTTCAGAGCTGTTATTATAGAAAGGTTGAGCATATACATTTATTGAGAAGTTCTTAGAACCCTTGTTCGAGTAGGAAATGGTTGTTCATAAATTTAAATCCTATTCTAATAAAAATTTTATAAATTTAAGTCCTAAATAATTAAAACAATATAGCTAAAATAAAACAACATATTTAAGTAACTACTACTTATATAATAAGTAATCCTACATAATAATATAAATTTGAGCCTTATCTTTATTGTCAACTCAATTCTCATTCCTCATTCCACCAAATTAAAGCATATAGTTGACTAATTTTCTTTTCTTATTTCTTCTATAGACTTTAAGTTTTTTTGCATTAATTCTCTTTTGCTTGTTCGAAGTCTTCCTCGTCGTAGAATGTGACAAATACTAATCATATAAGTCTAGATTCAACTTCTAAAATCCAAATTCTAAAAATTCAAGTACTTTTAGTTATAGGTCTTCCTTTCCACTTGACAAGAACTTGTTGATATCCTCCATCTATTGTGGCTACAATTTATTCATCAAGAACATCTTCTATCTCCTTTTTAACATGTGGAACGTTTGGAATTCTCACAACTATAGTAGGAGATTGTGTATCATCATATCCATGATAAATAGTCAAGTCCGCAATATTAAAGATAAGACTAATTCACATGTCACTTGGTAATTCCAAAACATTAGCATTAGTACTTATTTTCTTGATGATTTTATAAGATAGATCCAGCATTCCTGAATGAAGTTTCTTATATTTCCCTTCTGATAAATGCTCTAGACGAATCCTAGCCAGCACCATATTCCTTTCACTGAATTCCATTGGTCGATGATGTTGATGAGCATGTTCTATATAAGACAAGTTGTTGGTTATTATCTTTCATCATACTTCTTCAAAGATGTGTCTCATGTGTTGTGTAGAACCTTTATTTTTTACACTAACTTGTGTTGTTTGTGCTGAAGGAACTAGATCAATGGACTTGGTTGAACTCCTAAAACTATGTCCAAAGTGCTCTTACCGATAGACCTATTTATAGACTGCTGTATGCAAATTCTGCGATAGGAAGAATTGGTTTCCAATTTTTCACATATCTCCTTCCAAACATCTTAAAAAGTTCCCCAAGTTTATAGTCACGACCTCTGTTTGTCTATTGGCTTGGGGATGGAAAAAATTTGAAAATTGATGCTTACTGTGCAATGTTTTTCATAAAATTCTCCAAAAAAAACTCATAAAACTTCACATGACAAACATTCTCTTTGAAGAAGAGTTTATTAACATGGACAACATCATAAGTCTTCAAACATGGAATGCAATGACTCATCTTAGAAAACCTATCCACTATCACAAAAATAGAATCATAACCTCTTATAGTTCTAGGAATTTTTAAGATAAAATCTATACTTATGTCCTGCCATAGTATGAGGCACGAGCAATGGTGTCTATAATCTAAAGTTTTGTTTCTTTCCTTTAGCTAATTGATATGTCCAGAATTGTCGTTTTACCTTAGACACGTCCTATGTTAGGATCTTCGGGAGAGAGAGAGAGAATTATTCTAGAGAAAGAATAGTGGGCTAAGGAGGGAGTTAGTTATCAGCTGATGTGGCTAATTAGTTAGGCATAACAAAATGTACCTAGAGAGGGGGGTTATAAAGGGGTAGGCAGAGAAGGGAGAGAGGTAGGCAGAAAATTAAGGGAAGAGAGTGATAGAAGGATTCATACCTTCTGAGGAGCAAATCAGCTCTGGTTAGGGAGAAACACTAGGTTTCTATACTGTAGTGATACATACATTACAGCTATATTGAAATAATATAGAGAAAACTCTAGTATTCCAAGACTAGAGTTCTAACAGTGGTCTGACCTACCGGATACCAATAGTGGGGGAGAAGATCCATTGTTTTCGAAGGTTAGAGAAGTCAAAGTAACATACCTTGATGCCACCTAAGATGTCCGATAGGGTCGAAGCGTTGGAGTCTCGTATGGCCAGTCTTGAAGCTGGGGTAGAAGATATGCAAGCATCCATGCGAATGGCCATGATGGAGATGCAACGAAACTTAGGGGTGAGCATTATTCGGGCCGGCCCGGCCCGAATTAATTCGGGTAAGTAAATGCTAAATTTCGGGTAATTCGGGCTGGCCTGGGTATTACCCGAATTATTTTCGAGCCGGGACGGGTAACTCCGAAAAAATTCGGGCCAGCCCGATTACCCGAATTAGGTTTAAAAAAATTATGAAATAGGGTAATTAGGATAATTCGGGTAAATCGAGCCGGGATAATTCGGGTAAATCAGGTCGGGTAAATAGGTAATTCGGGTAAATCGGGCCGGGTAAGTTCGGGTAATTGAAAGTTCGGGTTCGGGCCGGGTAAGG
>JANVCQ010022183.1:0-12376 GCA_025531925.1 Erythroxylum plowmanianum
ACAGAAGCTATAAGTTTTATGAAGATCATTTTCTCAAATTCAGCCCAAATCAAAAAGTCAACTCTCTACTATTTATCCCCAAAAAAGTCAAACTTGCAATTCTCTAAAATTTAACACTATTTCTTGCTTTTTCAACTTCATTTCAATCAACTCATACACTTTATTTTCATAAACCATACAAATCTACTCAAATATCAAAGTCATCAAATCCAATCAATTCTTTTCTCATCAATTTTCTTAAAGCACACTAACATCTATCTCACAATACATATACAAAAATACTCATTTCATGCATTTAATAATTCTAAATTTCACTAAAAGATCGGGGTCCAACATTTTTCCTATTTTTCCAAAATTTTTCAAGAATTTATGCCTAAATTCACCGAAATTCACAATTACAATATTCTTACTAACCAATAAAATTTTCCATATAAATAAATTCAAAATTTTCAAAACACCCAAAAATCATAACTCAATCTAATTATACCCGGAATTATTCATGAATGTATGTACAATTATTTTCATGTGCCATGATTTCACTATTCATATGTATGTGTATAACATAGTATGCAAGAACATGGCGATGCATTTCTAACTCCTATAATCACTCATATTTACCATTCTAACCTTCCCACAAGAATGGGATGTTACATTTCAGGACCCAAGAAAGGTAATCTCCCTATAAAGTATTTGTGGATACCTCTTATAACAGAAAGGTTGTCTAGAAGGGATTGCTTTCCCTTATTGGAGAAGTGTTGACCCCTATATTTTTTCTTGATAAATAAGTATGATTTACTTTAATTATGAGGTCTTTATAAAAGTTTTTGGAGTTAATTATTATGTTGATGTTAGAAAGAAAGATTATATGATATAAGTTGACTGAATTAAAGTGTTAAGGATATAAGAATGTTCAATGGTGTGTTTGGCAAGACACTTAAGGTTAAAGAAACCTAAGCTTATAAAGAAGGGTAAAATGGACTTTTTGGACTCACTAAGGGTAGAAATGGAAGAAGAAATGTTAGCTTGCTATTTTGAGAAGGGGAAAAAATGAAAATAGGAGAGAAAGAATAGAGATAACAAATCAAAGAGAGAAAGAAGGGAGATTTCGATGGTTGAGAGAAAAGAAGAGTGGTTAGCCAGGGTTTCTTCATTTATTAGCTTTTGAGAGAGATTTTGAAGTGGTTCAAGAAGATAAAAAGGTAGAGGAAGAGAAGAACTTCCATTTAAGCCAAAGATCTATTCATTTAGTGAAGAATCAAGGTAAGATCATTTTGAATCTTTTGAATTTTTGGAAGGATTTTAGTTCATAGAGTTTAGAAAATACATGGATTTAAGTATTCTATCACCAATTTTAGTGATTGTGCTTTGTGGGATTTTCAACTAAAAATCGTATTGAGTGGGATTTTGCTATTGTGGAAGGAACTCAAGAAAAGCAAGAAGAGCAAGAGAAGAGACATTTTGAGCAAGTCCTTAACCAAGAAAATCAAGGTGGGTTGCATGTTTATAATAGAATTATGAGTCACTAACATTTTTCCAAATCATGAAAATAAAAATGATTTCAATCACTTCATAAATGTGTTTCTAACGCTTTTGAGTGATTTGAGAAATTGCTATATGTTTGTGTATGATTTTTATTATGAAATGGAAAAATGGTTTTGAAATGTTTTATATTATGCCTTGAAAAATATCATGGCATTCTGTATAAATGAAAAGAAAATGAAAGCATGAGCATATGACAAAATGATTTGATCTGTTTGGGCGAGAGTAGAACCATTTTATTCGTCAAGTACACTTTGACAAGAGCCTTCTCCCAGCTGTCCGCTTGTGACATATGAGCTTCGAAATTGTACACATTCTGTTCATGGGATAAACTTCAGTTTCTCCATTCTGTTTCCATGGATTTGTTTGTGCATTATATCTTTGAATTGTTAAGTATGTTGCATAATTTGAGTGTTCTGCATTGATGGTTAAATGTTTATGCTGTGTTGACGTGATGATATTTTAATTATAAGTTTTGGAGCTAAAAATTGTGAATTTTGACTGAGAATTTGAGAATAAAGCATTTTATGAATTCTTTATGACTTTTGTAAGACAAATGAACATTTCAACGATTTTGCTTATTCTCTTTTATAAACTTGTTACCCACGACTGTCAAGCTCACCCCCTTTTTTGTCCCATCTTCAAGTGATAGCTAAGTGATCAAGTGATCAAGAGCTTAAGAGAAATTCTTCAAATTCTAATTTTTGTATTTTGAGTTGGTTTTGGGAAAACAATAAGTTTACTTGTTTAAGAACCTTTTGTAATTTGAGACTTAGAGATGATGATGTAATGTGGCTGGAATGCCATTAAAAGATTTGTAAAACTTTATTCTTTTGATGTTAGTGAAATATTAATGATGTATGGATGATGTGACTTGAAATTAGATATACGTGAAGAAGTTATCAACTTAGGTTGATGATTTTGGAACAAAAACTGTGGATATATATGTATAGATATATATACATAAGTGAGATGTTATGGAAAGGAAGATAGGAATTTATGAATAATCAGATGTAGTTGGAGGTAATGAGACAAATGAGTTGAGAATTGAGAGTTTAATGAAGTCATTTTGGTAGTTGAATGGTTAAGCTTAAGACATCCTAAATTTGCACAGTGCAAAATTTCAGGTCTTCCATAGAGGAAGAATTCGTACTCTGCTTTTGGGGGGAAAACTAGATTAATCTAGGTGGAATTAGGCAAAGTTTTCTTCTAGAAAGTTGTAGATTATCTTTCTAGCTTTCCAACGGTATATAGTATGAAAATTTTAGACATCGGAGTCGAAAGTTATGATCTTTATGAGTGGAGATGCTCAGGAGAGTAATCTGCTTTATCTTAAGAGTCACTTCATCTTAAGTTGGCTTTGCTTCATCTTAAGTTGACTCTACTTCGTCTTAAGAGTAGCTTCATCTTAAGTTGACTTTGCTTCATCTTAAGTTGACTCTGCTTCGTCTTAAGAGTCACTTCGTCTTAAGTGGACTCTGCTTCGTCCTAAGAGTCACTTCATCTTAAGTTGACTTTGCTTCATCTTAAGTTGACTTTACTTCATCTTAAGAGTCACTTCATCTTAGGTTGACTTTCTGCTTCTTTTTAAGTTGACCATCTGCTTCTTTTTAGGTTGATCTTCTGCTTCTTCTTATGTTGACTAGAACATCTTCTAGTCCAAATTTGACCCTCTAGATGATAGAATCTATCCTCAAGGCCTTCATAAAAGTTGTATATCTTGCAATTATCTTTCAAATAATCCAAAAAACACCTCAATCTGAGTTCTTTAGGGAAAGTTATGACAATTTTTCCAATTCGTCTCACTCTTCATCTGAGTTCATCTGATCCTTTCGTCTTACCCCACTTTTGACCTTGTAAATAACCGAATGTGTCCTCAAGGTCTACATAAAAGTTATAGATCTTAAAATTTTCTTTCGAATCATCCAAAGAACACCTCAATTTGAGTTCTCTAGAGAAATCTATGACAAATTTTCCAATTCTTTTTACCCTTCATCTAGCATCTAATCCTTTCATCTTATCCCACTTTTGACCCTGTAAATAATCGAATTTGTCCTTAAAATCTTCATAAAAGTTGTAGATCTTAAAATTATCTTTCAATCCATTTAAAGAACACCTTAATATGAGCTCTCTAAGGAAAGTTAGAACAATTTTCCCAATTCATCTTACCCTTCATCTGGGTTCATCTGATCCTTTCATCTTATCCTACTTTTGACCCTATAGATAACCAAATTGGTCATTAAGGTCTTCATAAAAGTTGTAGATCTTGAAATTATCCTTCGAACCATCTAAAGAACATCTTAATCTGAGTTCTATAGGGAAAGTTATGACAATTTTCCCAATTCATCTTACCCTTCATCTAGGTTCATCTGATCCTATTGTTGACCCTGTAGGTAATCAAATTAGTCTTCAAGTCTTCATGAAAGTTGTAGATCTTGAAGTTCTCTTTCAAACCATCTAAAGAACAATGTAATCTGATTTCTTTAGAGAAAGTTATGTCATTTGCCTCGAAATAGGTTCAATATAATGGATGACAGAATCTTGTTTGAATTCCTTCGGCCCAATTTTTGTTATTCGACCTCTAAACGAAGTGATCCGTAAGACAATAGATTCCTAATCACATTGTACTATCTCTCCATAAAAATCGGCAGCATTCCAAATTGATTGGAAAAAGTTTGATTGAAGGAAAATGAGGGAATCTATTGGAGTAGTATGATCTGGTGTCTTTATTGAAAATACTTTGGCATTTTGAACATATCTGGACGGAAGTTAAGCATGGAATATATAATTCAGTATAAGAATGATTTGAAAAATAGGGCCTGACAATTTTGGTAAAAATAATGAAGCGGTGATGGTTAAGGAAATTACATTGGAATAAGCTCACGTGTTCTGGTTCCGAATGTTGGGATCCGAAATCGGGGTCCAATAAGAAGATTCATGCTAGGATTAACAAATGGACCAATAAAAACCTTTGCTATGTTGGCAGGCTTCAATTGGTGATTTTTTTTCTTTCTTCTATTCAAGTTTACAGGTCTAGAATTTTCATTCTTCCATCTTCCATCCTAAAGGAGATGGAGGCAAAACTTAGGAATTTTCTATGGGCTGGGAAGGTGGATTCAAAATCCGATGCTAAGGTCAAATGAATTGACATTTGTAGATGCAAAAGGGAGGGGTTTTAGGGATCAAACACTTACATGTATGGAATAATTAACTATTTGGAAATGGGATCTGGTTTTTGTTTAATGACAATAAAGCTATATGGGTTAAGTGGGTTCATACCAACATTTTGAGAAGGAAGAATTTCTAGAATGCCCAATCTACTATCAATAGTTCATAGAGTTGGAGGAAAATATTATCCTTGAGGGACAAAATAAGGAACCAATTTAGATTTAAGATAGGAAATGGTATTTCTACTCTTTTATGGTAGGATCCTTGACATCCAAGAGGAATCCTAAAGCACTTCTCTACCCCGAGAGTGATCAATAGGTCGGAATTAAGTATGACAGCAAAAGTTTCAGAAGTTATCAAAAACAATGAGTGGTGTTGGCAAGAGGAAACTATTGAGATTTTTAAAAACCTAGAGCCCCTACAATACCAACTGAACAACTCAAAACCAAATTGCTTGGAATGTTTAGCTAGTCCTTTAAATCAGTATACTAATGTTTCAGCCTATAATTTTTTGAGACCCCCGATTCAGAGAGTCCTTTGGCATAAACTGGTTTAGTTTAAAAGGAATAGCCCTAGGTGCTCCTTCATATTATGGTTTGCTTTCCTTAGAAAGTTGCAAACAAGGGATAGACTCCTCTATCTTCACACCCCAAATTATTATTCTTTGTGCTCCATAGATAATGAAACAATAGAACATTTATTCTTTGAATGTTCCTTTTCAAAAAAATTTTGGGTACATTGCCTTAATCATTTCCAAATAAACCTTCCAAATCAGATAAACCTCCATTCCATTCCTAATTGGTTGAGCCAAGTACTAAATTTTTGAATCTGTGACCTTAATTTTTTTCCTATCCTCCTTTTAGTTACAGTTTATAACCTTTGGAAAGAAAGGAATTCTCGAACCTTCAAAGATGAAGCCTTGGATGTAGGGACCTTAAACTTTAGATTGATCTTCCAAGTTATGGAGCATCTCAGATTAAACACCGAGAGAAGGTAATGGTAGGAACTATTATTAACTGACAATATCTCTGTAGTTTTTGTTTCAGGTCTGCAAAAGGGAAGGCATCAATCTATCTCTGGAACCGAAAGTAGAGGGGAATCTAGTCCCAAAACAAGTCTATGTCTCCAATCAATAAAGCAAGGAGTTGGTGGTCAAAAGACCTTTATAGAAACAACAAAGATGTTGATGCAAAGATGCTCATAAATCTAAACAGCAGGAAAGCATACCCTTCGGATGGAACTATGATAGACAATTGAAACTAGAGGGACACCTTAGTCCCTTCATCTTAAGTACTTTTAGTTTTTGACAATTCGTGACAGTAGGACAATCCAACTCCTTTGTTGGAGTCTTAAAGAATCAGAAGCAAGTATACGGTTTTAATCAAAGAAGGATGGGTAAGAATTATGAGGGCATATGATCATGAGCTCAGACATGGGACTAAGTTGTTAGGGATAAAAGGAGTAACAGGGACGAAAGGAGCAAGGATAAGAGTTGCACATTTATCTTCCTTAGTAAATCACCAAAGAACATTCCACCTTTCAACAAAATGGAAAATGCAACAAAGAGGCTTAACTCATGCAAGGTAGACATGAGCTTCTAGTTTCTGAAGTGGAAATGAGTCTAAACTTCTAGTTTCGGCCATGTAAACGATAGTGTATTTAATGTATTTCTTTACTATGGTATTTTGCAAATTTTTTGTGTAGCTGGTTAGATTTGCCTTCCTAAAAGGTCATCTTGGTTGGTATATTTATGTAGGCAGGATGCTGTGGTTGGTATGATTCATAGGGAACTATTTTTGTAGAGTTCCTCTTGTTCTTAGGTTAGGTTACCTTTCTAGTTTTGGGAGGGGATGGCCTTCAAGGCAACCCCATGGTTTGTACATAAACCCTTTATGATTAATTTAAATTTATGATTTACCAAAAAAAAGATTTAGTTTAATTATTATATTTTATTTATTATTAGTTCATTATATAATAATAGAAATTGGTATTTTTATTTTAATAAAATATTTTATTTTTAATTATTATTTATTATAACACTGATTTTATTACAGTCTAATACCGGTTGAACTTTTAAACCTTAAACCTTTCTTTAAACGGTTCAATGTCTGGTCCAATTTTTAAAATAACTCCCCTAAAATTTTAACACTTATTTATAACATAAGATAGTGTAAACAAAGTTTAAAATTAGATTATAAATCCAATAAATATTAAAGTTTTTCAAATTTTATAATCAAATTCAACTGGATTCAAATTTATTTGTCTCACTTCAACATTTGTGAACTATTGGATTCATAATATATTGACAAAAATATAAATTTTAATCTTAATCAATATTGAAGATTTAATAAATTACAATTTATTTTTCTTTTAGTTTTATAACTAAACAATTTAATTTTATAATTAGTACCTTTTTGAAAGCATTAAGTTGTAACATAATACTATAAATAATGATAGGAGCTTTTTAACTTTTCAAGTTTATATTTGAAACCAAATTAAGTGGGGAAATCCTAGAAGCTTCAAAAACTATTTAAGAATAAGAAAAAACAAAAAAAATACAGCAACCAACATTATAAAGTGGATCAAATGTGGTGAGATTAAGAAGAGCTCCAGAAATTCCAGCTTTCCAGATCAAGGCTTCAATAGATTTATCCTTATGTTCCTTTAATTCTTTCATTATCCTTGATCTATAATGATTGACCTAAGATGTGTGTGTCAATTATAAATTACCACAAGTGCACGATGTAGCTACAGCTAGTACTGATAAATATGAATCGATCCCACGAGGATAGTGATTACTAGTGGTTACCATTATTCTATTATCTAGTCTATGAATTGATTGTGATTTTTAATCTAGAAGGAAATGAAAAAAGCAAGTAAAATAAATGGTCAGCAAGTTTGAATCATAGCATCAAGGAGATAGTAAGAAAATTACCGATATCAAGATATTAGTATCTAGGTTTCGAATCTCCCAAGCCCTTGTTAGATTAATCTTTTATTGCAATTGTTTTGTTGATTTATTAGACCGTATGCTAATACTTAATATTGAGTCTATTAACAACTAATCCTAAGGTTTTCAACCGAATTACTCAAGTTAAAGTTTATAAGATTGCTTTAACAAATTGTGAATTCCTCTATTAAGTTTGACCCTAATTAGAAAGATTTATGTCATCCTATCTCTAAGGTTTCAATCATCTCCTTCCAAGTATAGTAGATCAATTCATAAACAACATTTCTACATCAGGTTATGATCTAATATTCTGGATCTATTAGAACATAAAGAAAACACCTAATCAGATCACAATATGTCAATTAAACCAATTATGTTAATAAAAGAATCAAATCATATTAAAGTAGCAAAATAGGGTTCATCTAACCTAAATACTAAGAAAATGTTTAGTTACCTATGATTGAAAACAAAATCAAACATAAATGGAAAGAAAAATGAATTGAAAACAATGGGTTTATAATTCTAAATCTCCTTAATTGTCTTCTATCGAGTATTCTTGCAATTTAGAGGTTTGATCGTATATTATAATGGATCTTTCGTTGAATTCTTCATGTTTTCCTACTTCTTTAGATCAAAATCAACCCTTGAGCTACCTTTGAGAGTTTCATAATGCCTCTCTCCATCTACTCCTTTTTTGCCACCAAAAAATATATTTTATATTGAATTTTAAGGTTTTGACCGATGTATGATCTGATGCACGGTCGTGCATCAAATTGTTCATAACTAAAATCTCTAAAATTAACTAATTTGTACAATCTGGGAGAAGTGCACAAGTTGATGTACAGTCATGCATCCTTTCTATGCTTCGAATATTTGTTTATGTTATGTTTTTTTATGAAATTTTCTCCTTTAAATTTATGAAGGCAATTGTATTTTGTAAACATACTTGGATTGAATAAAGTATCCAATAGATAGCTTCATATCTAATTCAAGAAATTAGGAATAGTTTTGTGAAATGAGATATGTGAATTTTGAATTCAGTTAGGGTAGTCGATTAGATCTTAAGATGGAGTAATCAATACTTTACGAAATCTTGCATCAAACACATAAATTAGGTCAACAAGATTAAGGAAACAAAGTAAGTCCTAAGTATTCCATCTTGATCAAAACCCTAAATTTTATTATCAGCTGATTGTTTATTTGCTTATTTGCTTTGTTTTATTATTTGTTATAATTTTTATTTAAATTAAATTCAAATTAATTTATAATTAACTCTTATATAATCCTCGTGGGAACGATAACCTCGTATATTACAAGATACAATTTGTATACTTATGATGTATTGAGAGTTTTATTATTAGATATAAAACTTTCTCAACAATTTTTGACGTTATCGCTTGGGATTTTAGCATTAGGACCTTTGATTTAAGGAATGGTTACCCTTTCTTGTGTGATTGAGGTGACCAATCCCAAGAAATTTAAAAAAAAAAAGAGAAAAAAGAAAGTTAGATGCAAAGTAGAAGACACATTAATCTAGACATCACATAGAAAGAATAAGGAATCTGAAGAGTTAAACACTAAGAAGAGATAGAAAAAATGATGGTGGAGGAATTACATTAAAGAGAGCAAAGGAACCTTACAAATTTCAAAACTAAGAAGAGATAGAAAAAATGATGGTGGAGGAATTACATTAAAGAGAGCAAAGGAACCTTACAAATTTCAAAAGGCCAGGGTTTAGAGCCTATCATTAAGGAATTACATGACCACCAGTGCAAGCGACACAGGATCTATTAGAAGAGATGATAAACAATATTTGTCTTTAAACATCAAAATAAAGTAGTTAGCATTCAACCTTATAAGATCCAAAAGAAATGATTATTGTAGATTCAGTGACAACATTATAGGCTAAAATCAACAACGTCACCAAAAACACAACCTGATAGCCACCTCTTTCTATCCACTCAAAAAAAATTAGCACAATGCAAGCTAAGTGGACAAAAGAGTCATATCATAACTAATTGCTTCCTAGTAGAAAATAACAACATGCAACAATCCAACTTCATGGGAGCAAAATATGGTCAGGGAGGTTACAATCCTTATTTAAGTTCATACAATACTAGGTGGCATAACCACTTGAATTTCTTTTGGTCTAACACTGTAAGATTTCAATTGACAAATCAAGGTCCAACAGGATTTCAGCAAGATGAGTCCAATTCATTGGATTCAAAGATGGACAAGTTAATGGACAAGCTCACAAGATGGAAGGGCATTTCAAGAAAGTAACGAAGACTCATACCTCTTATATTCACAACCTGGATATTGAAGTGGGCTAGTCAGCTAATGAATTCTCCACTAGAAGTGTGGGAAGACTTCTGACCAACACCAAAGCAAATCCAAGAGAGCAATTTAAGGCCATCAGATTTAGGAGTGAACAAAGATAAAAGAACAAGCCGAAAAATAAGTTAAATCCCACATTGTAGAATACCAAAAGAAGAAGAAGAAGGGTGAAGATAAGAATACTTTTTATATTCCTCTGCCTTTATATCCACCAAAAATTTAATTCCCATAAAGAATTTAAAGAAGCAAATTGGATATACAATTTACAAAGATCGTGAAAAAGCTGAAGAAATTGTAAATTACCTTGCCCTTTATGGAAGCTTTGGAGAGCATATCTCAGTATGTGAAATTTATCAAAGACATATTATTAAGCAAGTGGACTTAGGATGACAATCAAACAGTCTCTATGATGGAAAGTTTCAGCTTCTTAATTATCAACCACATGCCGTCATATTTGAAAGATCCAAGGAGTTTTACCATATCATGTGTAGTTTGTAATTTAGAGTTTTCTAAATGTTTATATGACTTAAATGTAAGTATTAATCTTATATCTTTGTTATTTTTTAGAAAATTAGGGCTAGGCGATGTGAAGCTAACTATGATGCTTATTCAATTGGCAGATCAATTAATAAAAAAATCATTTGGCATGGGGGAGGACATGCCTGTAAAAGTGGACAAGTTTATTATTTTTATGGATTTCATCATGCTAGACTTTGAACTGGATCAAAACTATCTACTAGTTCTTAGTATATCATTTTTCAACAGTAGACAAGCTTTGGTAGATGTCCATGAAGGCAACCTCATCCTTCGGATTGGTGATGAACAAGTAGAGTTCAATATAAAGAATCCGAATGAGCATAGCTCATTCATGAGAATAGATGTAGTAGGCTCTTTAAAGCAAGAGAAAGAGGAACATATGACAGAGGGCATAGAACTTGAAGAATATAAGGAAATCTCTATTCATGAAGTGGATGAAGAAGAGGGAACGAAGGTGATTGTGGAATAAGAATATCACCTTCTTACAGGACAGGCTGCTGGATTCGATAGATAATTCTGGGAGTTGCATCATTCCCTATTTTATTGACAGTTTATTACTAAAAAGGGCATTACTGAACTTAATTGCAATTTTTAATTTGATTAATGATGTCCTTTTCATTATATTGCAAAAAATAGCTTATTATAGGCTACTAAACTGAAATTGGGTGACACGGATGGAAACAAGCCACTCATAATAGACCCAAGTTGAGTGTAAACATGAAAAGTATGTTAACCTAATGATGTTAATCAAGCGCTACTTGGGACGAAACGCAAGAATTAGGATATTTTTATTTATTTATTTTTATTTTTCAGTTTATTTTGTTGGTACTTTGTTATTCTTTATTGTGTTTATTTTGTAGGGAGTGAAGTTCTGGATCTTTGTGGCATAGAGTGTCTCCAAATTCTATTGTCAACACAATAACCACCTTAATCACTATAAGTTTTCTTACTCTAACTTTTTTCTTTCTTGTTATTTATTTTTATTTATATTGTTTTGATTTCCACATTGAGGACAATGTATTGTTCAAGTGTGGGGATGTATATGCCATTGCATATCATATGTGTGTGAAATTGTATAGTTTCTTTTAATAAGTTGGCATTGTGATGTGTGCATTGTGTGAATGTGTCAATGGCAAGAACTAAATGGAATTAGTTTAGCTTTGAACATGGTTAACTAATTTGTAAAGGCATATTAACCTATGGATTTTGTATTTTAAGTGTCTTTGTGCTGGATATGTATGTTAATTAAGATATGACACTTATTCTTGCACTTAAAATTTTTTGTTGGCATAAATTTATAATTATAAGCAATTGAATTGGTTAGCATCATTAACACCCTTTCATGAGAGTGATTGACTAAGAAGAAATGAAGTAGGATAAATAATAATAATAATAATTAAAAATAAAAATAAAAATGATTTAAAATAACTATTCTGCTATCTCTTTTTATGAAAATTAGGTTAAGAATAGAGCTAGTAGCTAGTTAAGAGTTATGACATAACTGAGTAACTGGCAGCATTCATGACAAAATGTTTTTCTTCGCATCAAAATGCTAAAATGACACTCCAAACAAGCTAAATAAAAAACATGATCTAGTTGAGTAACCAGGGGACATTCATGACAAGGTGTTTACCTTTGCGACAAAAGACTAGGTTAGCGTTCAAGAAAATCTAAAAATTTCATGTTATAATAACTAAACCTACTGATCTTTTAAAAATAGCAAGAATTTTCATGAAAGAATGCTTAATGATAGTTGCATTTTTTGATTGATTAATAATAATAAATGCATGCTTACAACTACCAAAGGTGTATGAATAGGGTATTAATATTTTGATTGATATATAT
>JANVCQ010022312.1:0-12368 GCA_025531925.1 Erythroxylum plowmanianum
AGAACGTATAGATATACAACTATCATGAAGACACTAAAGCGAGATTTTGTTATCTAGATGGAGAAAATTGAACCAGACGAAAAGTTAAACGATTTCAGACGAAAGGTCAGACAAAAGGCTTTAGTCTAAGACCTATTCTCGAATGAATGGGCATAACATTTTTTATAGATATTAGATGTAGGTCATTCTTGATGGTTCAAAAGAGAACATGGAGATATAGATCTTTCATGCAGACACTGAAGCGAGGTTTTATGATCTAAATGGATAAAATTGAACTAGACAAAAAGTTAAACGATATCAGATGAAAGGTCAGACAAAAGGCTTTACTCTAAGACCTATTCTCGAACGAATGGGCATAACTTTTTCTATAGATACCGGATCTAGGCCATTCTTGACGGTTTAAAAGAGAACATATAGATATACAACTTTCATGAAGACATTGAAGTAATATTTTGTTATCTAGATGGAGAAAATTGAACCAGACTAAAAGTTAAACGATATCAGATGAAAGGTCAGACAAAAGGCTTCAATCTAAGACCTATTCTTGAACGAATGGGCATAACTTTCTCCATAAATATCAGATGTAGGCCATTCTTCATGGTTTAAAAGAGAATGTATAGATATACAACTTTCATGAAGACGCTGAAGCGATATTTTGTTATCTAAATGAAGAAAATTGAACCAGACCAAAATTTAAACGATATCAAAAGAAAGGTCAGACAAAAGGCTTCAGTCTAAGACCTATTCTAGAACGAATGAGCATAACTTTTTCTATAGATATCGGATGCAGGTCATTCTTGATGGTTTAAAAGACAACGTATAGATATACAACTATCATGAAGGCACTGAAGCGAGATTTTGTTATCTAGATGGAGAAAATTGAACCAGACAAAAACTTAAACGATATCAGATGAAAGGTTAGACAAAAGACTTCAGTCTAATACCTATTCGCTAATGATTGGGCATAACATTTTCTATAAATATATTATGAAGGTAATTCTTGATAGTTTAAAAGATAACATATAGATATACAACTTTCATGCGAACACTGAAGCGAGATTTTTTTATCTAGATGGAGAAAATTAAACCAGACCAAAAGTTAAAAGATATCAGACGAAAGAACAGACAAAAGGTTTCAGTTTAGGATCTATTCTCGAACGAATGAGCAAAAATTTTTCTATAGATATTGAATGTAGGTCATTCTCGATGGTGTAAAAGAGAACGTATAGATATACAACAATCATGAAGACACTAAAGGGAGATTTTGTTATCTAGAAGGAGAAAATTGAACCAGACAAAAAATTAAACGATATCAGATGAAAAGTCTGGCGAAAGGTTTTAGTCAAAGACCTATTCTCGAAATAATGCACATAACTTTTTCTATAGATACCGAATCTAGCTCATTCTTTACGGTTTAAAAGAGAACGTATAGATATACAACTTTTGTGAAGACACTGAAGTGAGATTTTGTTATCTAAATGGAGAAAATTGAACCAGACGAAAAGGTAAACGACATCAGATGAAAGGTCAGACAAAAGGCTTCAGTCTAAGACCTATTCTCAAATGAATGGGCATAACTTTCTCTATAAATATCATATGTAGACCATTCTTCACGATTTAAAAGAGAACGTATAGGTATAGAACTTTCCTGAAGACATTGAAGCGATATTTTGTTATCTAGATGGAGAAAATTGAACCAGACCAAAATCTAAACGATATCAGAAGAAAGGTCAGACAAAAGGCTTCAGTCTAAGATCTATTCTGGAATGAATGAGCATAACTTTTCCTATAGATATCAGATGCAGGTCATTCTAGAAGGTTAAAAGAGAACGTATAGATATACAACTATTATGCAGACACTGAAGTGAGATTTTGTTATCTAGATGGAGAAAATTGAACTAGACAAAAAGTTAAACGATATCAGACGAAAGGTTAGACAAAAGACTTCAATCTAAGACCTATTCTTGAACGATTGGGCATAACTTTTTCTATAAATATTTGATGATGGTAATTCTTGATAGTTTAAAAGAGAACGTATAGACATACAACTTTCATGCAGACACTGAAGCGAGATTTTTCTATCGAGATGGAGAAAATTGAACCAGACCAAAAGTTAAAAGATATCAGACGAAAGAACAGACAAAAGGTTTCAGTCTAGGATCTATTCTCGAACGAATGAGCAAAACTTTTTCTATTGATATTGGGTGTAGGTCATTCCTGATGGTGTAAAAGAGAACGTATAGATATACAGCTATCATGAAGACACTAAATTGAGATTTTGTTATCTAGATGGAGAAAATTGAACCAGACAAAAAGTTAAACGATATCAGATGAAAAGTCTGACGAAAGGCTTTAGTCTAAGACCTATTCTCTAAAGAATGGGCATAACTTTTTCTATAGATACCGGATCTAGCTCATTTTTTATGGTTTAAAAGAGAACGTTTAGATATACAACTTTCATGCAGACACCGAAGTGAGATTTTGTTATCTAAATGGAGAAAATTGAACCAGACGAAAAGTTAAACGACATCAGACGAAAGGTAAGGCAAAAGGCTTCAGTCTAAGACCTATTCTCAAATGAATGGGCATAACTTTCTTTATAAATATCGGATGTACACCATTCTTCACGGCTTAAAAGAGAACGTATAGATATACAACTTTCATGAAGACACTGAAGTGATATTTTGTTATCTAGATGGAGAAAATTGAACCAGACCAAAATTTAAACGATATCAGAAGAAAGGTCAGACAAAAGGCTTCAGTCTAAGACCTATTCTGGAACGAATGAGCATAACTTTTTGTATAGATATCGGATGCAGGTCATTCTTGATGGATTAAAAGAGAACGTATAGATATACAACTATCATGAAGACACTAAAGCGAGATTTTGTTATCTAGATGGAGAAAATTGAACCAGATAAAAAGTTAAACGATATCAGACGAAAGGTTAGACAAAAGACTTCAGTCTAAGACCTATTCTCGAACGATTGGGCATAACTTTTTCTATAAATATTTGATGAAACTAATTCTTGATAGTTTAAAAGAGAACGTATAGATATGCAACTTTCATACAGACACTAAAGGGAGATTTTTTTCTCTAGATGGAGAAAATTGAACCAGACAAAAAGTTAAAAGATATCAGACGAATGAACAGACAAACAGTTTCAGTCTAGGATCTATTCTCGAAAGAATGAGCAAAACTTTTTCTATAGATATTGGATGTAGGTCATTCTCGATGGTGTAAAAGCGAATGTATAGATATACAACAATCATGAAGACACTAAAGAAAGATTTTGTTATCTAGATGGAGAAAATTGAACCAGACAAAAAGTTAAATGATATCAGATGAAAAGTCAGACAAAAGGCTTTAGTCTAAGACCTATTCTCGAAAAAATGGGTGTAAATTTTTCTATAGATACAGGATCTAGCTCATTCTTTATGATTTAAAAGAGAACGTATAGATATACAACTTTCATGAAGACACTGAAGTGAGATTTTGTTATCTAATTGGAGAAAATTGAACCAGACGAAAAGTTAAACTACCTCAGACGAAAGGTCAGACAAAAGGCTTCAGTCTAAGACCTATTCTCGAATGAATGTGCATAACTTTCTCTATAAATATCAGATGTAGACCATTCTTCACGGTTTAAAAGAGAACGTATAGTTATACAACTTTCATGAAGACACTGAAGTGATATTTTCTTATCTATATGGAGAAAATTGAACCAGACCAAAATTTAAACGATATCAGAACGAAGGTCAGACAAAAGGTTTCTGTCTAAGACCTATTCTGGAACGAAGGAGCATAACTTTTTCTATAGATATCGGATGCATGTCATTCTTGATGGTTTAAAAGAGAACGTATAGATATACAACTATCATGAAGATATTGAAGCGAGATTTTGTTATCTAGATGGAGAAAATTGAAATAGACAAAAAGTTAAACGATATCAGACGAAAAGTTAGACAAAAGACTTCAGTCTAAGACCTATTATCGAACAATTGGGCATAACTTTTTCTATAAATATTTGATGAAGGTAATTCTTGATAGTTTAAAAGAGAACGTATATATATACAACTTTCATGCAGACACTGAAGCGAGATTTTTTTATCTAGATGGAGAAAATTGAACCAAACCAAAAGTTAAAAGATATCAAACGAAAGAACAGACAAAAGGTTTAAGTCTAGGATCTATTCTCAAACGAATGAGCAAAACTTTTTCTATAGAAATTGGATGTAGGTCATTCTCGATGGTGTAAAAGAGAACGTATAGATATACAACTATCATGAAGACACTAAAGCGAGATTTTGTTATCTAGATGGAGAAAATTAAACCAGACAAAAAGTTAAAAGATATCAAATGAAAAGTCAAACGAAAGGCTTTAGTCTAAGACCTATTCTCAAAAGAATGGGCATAACTTTTTCTATAGATACCGAATCTAGCTCATTCTTTATGGTTTAAAAGAGAACGTATAGATATACAACTTTCATGAAGACACTGAAGTGAGATTTTGTTATCTAAATGGAGAAAATTGAACTAGACGAAAAGTTAAATGACATCAGACGAAAGGTCAGACAAAAGGCTTCAGTCTAAGACCTATTATTGAATGAATGGGCATAACTTTCTCTATAAATATCAGATGTAGACCATTCTTCACGGATTAAAAGAGAACGTATAGATATACAACTACCATGAAGACACTGAAGCGAGATTTTGTTACCTAGATGGAAAAAATTGAACCAGACAAAAAGTTAAATGATATTAGAAGAAAGGTCAGACAAAAGGCTTCAGTCTAAGACCTATTGTCGAACGATTGGGCATAACTTTTACTATAAATATTTGATGAAGGTAATTCTTGATAGTTTAAAAGAGAACGCATAGATATACAATTTTCATGCAGACACTGAAGCGAGATTTTTTAATCTAGATGGAGAAAATTGAACCAGACCAAAAGTTAGAAGATATCAGACGAAAGAACAAACAAAAGGTTTCAGTCTAGGATCTATTCTCGAACGAATGAGCAAAACTTTTTCTATAGATATTGGATGTAGGTCATTCTCGATGGTGTAAAAGATAACATATAGATATACAACTATCATGAAGACACTAAAGTGAGATTTTGTTATCGAGATGGAGAAAATTGAACCAGACAAAAAGTTAAACGATATCAGATGAAAAGTCAGACGAAAGGCTTTAGTCTAAGACATATTCTCGAAAGAATGGCCATAACTTTTTCTATAGATACCAGATCTAGGCCATTCTTTATGGTTTAAAAGAGAACGTATAGATATACAACTTTCATGAAGACACTGAAGTGAGATTTTGTTATTTAAAGGGAGAAAATTGAACCGGACAAAAAGTTAAACGATATCAGACGAAAGGTCAGACAAAAGGGTTCAGTCTAAGACCTATTCTCGAACGAATGAGCATAACTTTTTCTATAGATATTGGATGCAGGTCATTATTGACGGTTTGAAAGATAACGTATAGATATGCAACTTTCATGCAGATACTAAATTGATATTTTGTTATCTAGATGAAGAAAATTGAACAAGACCAAAAGTGAAACGATATCAGACGAAAGGTCAGACAAAAGGCTTCAGTCTAAGACCTATTCTCGAATAAATGGGCATAACTTTCTCTATAGATATCGGATGTAGGTCATTCTTGATGGTTTAAAAGAAAACATATAGATATACAACTTTCATGAAGATACTAAACCAAGATTTTGTTATCTAAATAGAGAAAATTAAACCAGACGAAAAGTTAAATGATATCAGACAAAAGGTCAGACAAAAGGCTTCAGTCTAAAACCTATTCTTCAACGAATGGGCATAACTTTTTATTTAGATATCGGATGAAGATCATTCCTGATGGTTTAAAAGAGAACGTACAGATATACAACTTTCATGAAGACACTAAAGTGTGATTTTGTTTTCTAGATGGAGAAAATTGAACAAGAGGAAATACAACTTTCATCCGAATGTAGGTCATTCTTGATGGTTTAAAAAGAGAACGTATAGATATACAACTTTCATGAAGACACTAAAGCGAGATTTTATTATGTAGATGGAGAAAATTGAATCAGATGAAAAGTTAAACGATATCAGATGGAAGGTCAGAAAAAACGCTTCAGTCTAAGACCTATTCTCAAACGAATGGGCATAACATTTGTTATGGATATCGGATGTAGGTCATTCTTGACAGTTCAAAAGAGAACATATAGATATACATCTTTCATGAAGACACTGAAGTGAGATTTTGTTATCTAGATGGAAAAAATTGAACCAGACGAAAAGTTAAACAATATCAGACTAAAGGTCAGACAAAAGGTTTCTGTCTAATACCTATTCTCGAACAAATGGGCATAACTTTCTCTATAACTATCAGATGTAATCCATTCTTCACGATTTAAAAGAGAATGTATAGACATACAACTTTCATGCTGACAATGAATTGAGATTTTGTTATCTAGATGGAGGAAATTTAACAAGACGAAAAGTTGAACGATATCAGACGAAAGGTCAGACAAAAGGCTTCAGTCTATGACCTATTCTCGAATGAATGGGCATAACTTTCTCTATAAAGATCAGATGTAGGCCATTCTTCACGGTTTAAAAGAGAACATATAGATATACAACTTTTATGAAGAAACTGAAGCGATATTTTGTTATCTCAATGGAGAAAATTGAACCAGACCAAAATTTAAACGATATAAGACAAAAGGTCAGACAAAAGGGTTCAGTCTAAGAACTATTCTCGAACGAATGAGCATAACTTTTTCTATAGATATTGGATGTAGGTCATTCATGATGGTTTAAAAGGAAACATATAGATATACAACTTTCATGAAAACACTAAAGCAAGATTTTGTTATCTAGATGGAGAAAATTGGACCAGACGAAAAGTTAAATGATATCAAACGAAAGGTCAGACAAAAGGCTTCAGTCTAAAACCTATTCTTCAACGAATGGCCATAACTTTTTATTTAGATATCGAATGTAGATCATTCTTGACGGTTTAAAAGAGAACGTACAGATATACAACTTTCATGAAGACACTGAAGTGAGATTTTGTTATCTATATGGAGAAAATTGAACCAGACGAAATGTTAAACGATATCAAACGAAAGGTCAGACAAAAGGCTTCTGTCTAACACCTATTCTCAAACGAATATGCATAACATTTTTTATAGATATCGGATGTAGGTCATTCTTGACGGTTCAAAAGAGAACATATAGATATACATCTTTCATGAAGATACTGAAGCGGGATTTTATTATCTGAATGGAGAAAATTGAACAAGACAAAAAATTAAACGATATCAGACGAAAGGTCAAACAAAAGGTTTTAGTTTAAGACCTATTCTCGAACGATTATGCATAACTTTTTCTATAGATACCGGACGTAGGTCATTCTTGACTGTTTAAAAGAGAACATATAGATATACAACCTTCAAGAAGACACTGAAGTGAGATTTTGTTATCTAGATGGAGAAAACTGAACCAGACAAAAAGTTAAACGATATCAGACAAAAGGTCAGACAAAAGGCTTCAGTCTAAGACCTATTCTCGAACGAATGGGCATAACTTTCTCTATAAATATCAGATGTAGGCCATTCTTCACGATTTAAAAGAGAATGTATAGATATACAACTTTCATGAAGACACTGATGCGATATTTTGTTATCTAGATCGAGAAAATTTAACCAGACGAAAAGTTGAACGATATCAGACGAAAGGTTAGACAAAAGGCTTCAATCTCAGACTTATTCTCGAACGAATGGGCATAACTTTCTCTACAAATATTGGATTTAGGCCATTCTTGACGGTTTAAAAGAGAACATATAGATATACAACTTTCATGAAGACACTGAAGCGATATTTTGTTATCTAGATGGAGAAAATTGAACCAGACTAAAATTTAAATGATATCAGACAAAAGCCCAGACAAAAGTCTTCAGTCTAAAACCTATTTTCGAACAAATGGGCATAACTTTTTTATATAGATATCAAATCTAGGTCATTATTGTTGGTTTAAAAGATAACGTATAAATATACAACTTTGATGAAGATACTAAATTGAGATTTTGTTATCTAGATGGAGAAAATTGAACCAGACCAAAAGTTAAACGATATCAGACGAAAAGTTAGACAAAAGGCTTCAGTCTGAGACCTATTCTATAATGAATGTGCATAACTTTCACTATAGATATCGGATGTAGGTCATTCTTGACGGTTTAAAAGAAAACATATAGATATACAACTTTCATGAAAACACTAAAGTGAGATTTTGTTATCTAAATGGAGAAAATTGGACCAGATGAAAAATTAAACGATATCAGACGAAAGGACAGAGAAAAGGCTTCAGTCTAAAACCTATTCTTCAACGAATAGGCATAACATTTTATTTAGATATCGGATGTAGATCATTCTTGATGGTTTAAAAGATAACGTACAGATATACAGCTTTCATGAAGACACTGAAGTGAGATTTTGTTATCTAGATGGAGAAAATTAAACCAGACGAAAAGTTAAACGATATCAGGTGAAATGTCAGACAAAAGGCTTTAGTCTAAGACCTATTCTCGAATGAATGAGCAAAACTTTTTCTATAGATATTAGATGCAGGTCATTCTTTACGGTTTAAAAAAGAACGTATAGATATACAACTATCATGAAGACACTGAAGTGAAATTTTGTTATCTAGATGGAGAAAACTGAACCAGACGAAAAGTTAAACGACATCAAACGAAAGGTTAGACAAAAGGCTTCAGTCTAAGACCTATTCTCGAACGGATGGGCATAACTTTTTCTACAAATATCAAATGTAGGTGATTGTTGAAGGTTTAAAAGAGAACGTATAGATAAACAACTTTGATGAAGACATTAAAGCAAGATTTTGTTATCTGGATGGAGAAAATTTAACCCGACGAAAAGTTAAACGATATCAGACGAAAAATCAGACAAAAGGCTTCAGTCTAAGAACTA
This sequence comes from Erythroxylum plowmanianum, assembly GCA_025531925.1. Lineage (NCBI taxonomy): Eukaryota > Viridiplantae > Streptophyta > Magnoliopsida > Malpighiales > Erythroxylaceae > Erythroxylum > Erythroxylum plowmanianum. Next base: position 8,992 of record JANVCQ010022312.1, read on the forward strand.
TTATCGAACGAATGGGCATAACTTTTTCTACAGATATCAGATGTAAGTCATTTTGACGGTTTAAAAGAGAACGTAAAGATATACAGCTTTCATGAAGACACTGAAGCGATATTTTGTTATTTAGATGGAGAAAATTGAACCAGACCAAAAGTTAAACGATATCAGAAGAAAGTTCAGACGAAAGTCTTGAGTCTAAAACCTATTCTCGAACAAATGCACATAAGTTTTTTTATAGATATTAAATCTAGGTCCTTATTGACGGTTTAAAAGATAACGTATAGATATACAACTTTCACGAAGACACTAAATTGAGATTTTGTTATCTGGATAGAAAAAATTGAACTAGACCAAAAGTTAAACGATATCAGACGAAAGGTCAGACAAAAGGCTTCAGTCTAAGACCTATTCTATAATGAATGTGCATAACTTTCACTATAGATATCGAATGTAGGTCATTCTTGACTATTTAAAAGAAAACATATAGATATACAACTTTCATGAAAACACTAAAGCGAGATTTTGTTATCTAGATAAAGAAAATTAGACCAGACAAAAAGTCAAACGATATCAGGCGAAAGATCAGAAAAAAGGCTTTAGTCTAAAACCTATTCTTAGACAAATGGGCATAACTTTTTATTTAGATATCGGATGTAGATCATTCTTGGCGGTTTAAAAGAGAACGTACAGATATACAACTTTCATGCAGACACTAAAGTGAGATTTTGTTATCTAGATGGAGAAAAATGAACCAGACAAAAAGTTAAACGATATCAGATGAAAGGTTAGACAAAAGACTTCAATCTAAGACCTATTCTCGAACTAATAAGCATAACATTTTTTGTAGATATTGGATGTAGGTCATTCTTGATGGTTTAAAAGAGAACGTATGGATATACAACTATCATGAAGACATTGAAGCAAGATTTTGTTATCTAGACGGAGAAAATTGAACCAGGCGAAAAGTTAAAAGATATCAAATGAAAATTCAGACAAAAGGCTTTAGTCTAAGTCCTATTCTCGAATGAATGGGCATAACTTTCTCTATAGATACCAGATGTAGGCCATTCTTGATGGTTTAAAAATAAATGTATAGATGTACAACTTTCATGAAGACACTGAAGCGAGATTTTGTTATCCAAAAGGATAAAATTGAACCAGTCGAAAAGTTAAACGATATCAGACAAAAGGTTAGATAAAAGGCTTCAATCTAAGACCTATTCTCGAACGAATGGGCAAAACTTTTTCTATAAATATCAGATGTAGGCCATTATTCACAGTTTAAAAGAGAACGTATAGATATACAACTTTCATGAAGACACTGAAGAGATATTTTGTTATCTAAATGGAGAAAATTTAACCAGATGAAAAGTTGAACGATATCAGACGAAAGGTCAGACAAAAGTCTTCAGTCTAAGACCTATTCTCGAAAGAATGAACATAACTTTTTCTATAGATATCAGATGTAGGTCATTCTTGATGGTTTCAAAGAGAACATATAGATGTACAACTTTCATGAAGACACTGAAGGAAGATTTCGTTATCCTGATGAAGAAAATTGAACCAAACAAAAAGTTAAACGATATCAGACGAAAGATCAGACAAAAGGTTTCAGTCTAAGACCTGTTCTTGAATGACCGAGCATAACTATTTCTACAAATATCAGATTTAGGTCATTATTGATGGTTTAAAAGAGAACGTATAGATATACAACTTTCATGAAGACACTGAAGTGAGATTTTGTTATCTAGATGGAGAAAATTTAACCAGACGAAAAGTTGAACGATATCAGATGAAAGGTCAGACAAAAGGTTTAATCTAAGACCTATTCTCGAAAGAATGAACATAACTTTTTCTATAGATATCAGATTTAGGTCATTCTTGACAGTTTCAAAGAGAACGTATAGATATAGAACTTTCATGAATACATTGAAGCAATAATTTATTATCTAGATGGAGAAAATTGAACCAGACAAAAAGTTAAATGATATCAGACGAAAGATCAGACAAAAGGTTTTAGTCTAAGACCTATTCTCGAATGAATGAGCATAACTATTACTATAGATATCGGATGTATGTCATTCTTGACGGTTTAAAAGAAAACATATAGATATACAACTTTCATGAAAACACTTAAGCAAGATTTTCTAATCTAGATGAGAAAAAATGGACCAGACGAAAAGTTAAACGATATCAGGCGAAAAATCAGACAAAAGGCTTCAGTCTAAAGCCTATTCTTCAACGAATGGGCATAACTTTTTATTTAGATATCGGATGTAGATCATTCTTGGCGGTTTAAAATAGAACGTGCAGATATACAACTTTCATGTAGACACTGAAGTGAGATTTTGTTATCTAGATGGAGAAAATTGAACCAGACAAAAAGTTAAACGATATCAGACGAAAGGTCAGACAAAAGGCTTCAATCTAGGACCTATTCTCGAACTAATAAGCATAACATTTTCTGTAGATATCTAATGTAGGTCATTCTTGATGGTTTAAAAGATAACGTATAGATATACAACTATCATGAAGACACTGAAGCAAGATTTTGTTATCTAGGCGGAGAAAATTGAACTAGGCGAAAAGTTAAAAGATATCAAATGAAAAGTCAAACAAAACGTTTTAGTCTTAGTCCTATTCTAGAATGAATGGGCATAATTTTCTCTATAAATATCAGATGTAGACCATTCTTGACGGTTTAAAAAAAAACTTATAGATGTACAACTTTCATGAAGACACTGAAGCGAGATTTTGTCATCCAATTGGACAAAAATTGAACCAGTCGAAAAGTTAAAAGATATCAAACGAAAGGTTAGACAAAAGGCTTCAGTCTAAGACCTATTCTCGAACAAATGGGCATAACTTTCTCTATAAATATCAGATGTAGGTCATTCTTCACGATTTAAAAGAGAACATATAGATATACAACTTTCATGAAGACACTGAAGAGAGATTTTGTTATTTAGATAGAGAAAATTTAACCAGACGAAAAGTTGAACAAAATCAAACGAAAGGTCAGACAAAAGGCTTCAGTCTAAGACCTATTCTCGAAAGAATGAACATAACTTTTTCTATAGATATTGGATGTAGGTCATTCTTGATGGTTTCAAAGAGAACATAAAGATATACAACTTTGATGAAGACACTGAAGGAAGATTTTGTTATCTAGATGGAGAAAATTAAACCGGAAAAAAAGTTAAACGATATTAGACGAAAGATCAGACAAAAGGCTTCAGTCTAAGACCTATTCTTGAACGAATGAGCGTAACTATTTCTACAGATATCAAATGTAGGTCATTATTGATGGTTTAAAAGAGAACGTATAGATATACAACTTTCATGAAGACACTGAAGTGAGATTTTGTTATCTAGATGGA
>JANVCQ010022415.1:0-12361 GCA_025531925.1 Erythroxylum plowmanianum
AATAGGAGGAACCAACTTAAGCACAAAAATCATAAGTTAGGAGTCAACAAGTGCATAACTACTTAAGAAAACAGGGCTAATTTATAGTATAAATTTGGCTCAATCACTCTCCATATGAGAGAGCTTTATTGCCCTCCTATCTTCTGTCTCCTACGAGCTCCTTTGGTTTAGCCCAGCTAAAAACACCTTATATTTTTTCATAAAACCCTTGCTCTACCGTCACTTGTCTATTTATATTAAAAACCAGGGTTTCAGGCAAGATATATGTGAGAGTCACAGCCATGACATATTAAGTCATGAGCATGACTTTAATTCATAGGCATGACTACTTGACTCATGCCTATGCAAGGTGAGTCATGGCTATTAGTCACGCCCATGAAACTTTGAGTCATAGTCGTGAACTAGTTACTCATGCCCATGACACTTTATATCATGGTTGTGACTTGCATTTTGCTGACTTTTCTCTTCATCTTGATGCATTTTCTTGTCTCCTCTTGCTTTAATCCTTCTTCTTCTTCTTCTATGGAGACAAAATATTGTGAATCTTCAGAAAATGACTCAAATGTAGTGCTTTTAACTCACTTTAGCTCTTTTGCTTCTAAATTGTGCCTAAAACCACATAAGAACTATAATGAGTATCTTAACCATTTTCATGTCATTAATTACTAAGTGTTATGGAATAATTATACAATCAATTAAGCATATTTCAATAACCTATGGAGAGGAGTTTGGTTGATGTAGCAAGCGGTGGAGCATTGTGTGAAAAATTCCTATAGAGGCTCATATTTTGATTCAGTGAATGGCTGCTAACACTCAACAATTCGGTACTTACAATGATGTTTGTCGTGTGAATGAGGTAAATATTTCATCCATCGAACAATGTTTAGATGAGCGAACATCTTTTGTTAGAAAGCTTATAGTTAGATAGGCACAGGTAAAGGCATGTGGAATATGTGCAACCACAAGCCATCAGACTGATAAGTGCCCAACATTACAAGAGGGAAGTATGGAGCACATGAATGCTACAGGAGGGAATTTTCCTAACCAATACAACCCGTACTCCCAGACGTATAACCTAGTTTAGAGGGATCATCCTAACTTAAATTATAGGGGGAATAAGGAACATAACTACTTCCTAAATTGACCATAAGGACTGCAACAATTCTAACTAAGACCATAAACTGCTTCCTTTGATTCAGATGCTTCTTTGGAAGATTTGATTAAGTACATTGCTAATAACACTCTACAATTTTAGTAGGAAGTAAAATTGAGCTTCCAAAACTTGGAATGTCAAATGGATCAGATGGTAGTAAGGATTGACCGTCTAGAGTTACAAAGTGCAGGATAATTGCCATCATAACCAAAAAAAATGAAGAATGTTAGTGCAATCACCTTAAGGAGTGGTAGGAAGCTTGAGGACCTTAAAAAAATTACTCATGGGATGGCTAATGAAGAAGACATTGAGAGGGAGCTCAAAGAAGAGAGGGATATGCCATCAAGCTCAAAGGTAAATGATGAATTCCTAATTGTTTTCTATTACTTTTAAGATTATATAGTCATAATTAGAGTATGAATTGACTTAGAAAATCCATGGAAAATTTAGCTTGTTCTTTTTCTCTTGTGATTATTTAATATGCATTATCCTTAGAAGAGTGGTGACTAGTAGTAGACAAAAGAAAACTAATGAGATTTTGAGTCATATTAGACTGACAAATCCATATCAGTCTCACTATCTTTTGTTATATGTGACCTTCTTGACATGTACATCCTGACTTTGCTTTGATTGTCTATTCAAGACCACATTTTTATCACATGCATTATCATGAAAATGATTATGCATCTTTGTTGTTTATGAGCTACATTAGCAAAATGGCTTACCCATTTATATGAATTTTCTTTTGTTAACCCCCTTTGAGCTTTATTAGCCTTTCTTTTTTATATAAACCATAATATATGCTTTTAAACCTAACCAAATGTCCTACCTAAGCCTTAAAGCTAGTGGAGCATTTGTTAATGCTTGATGACTGTGATTTTACAAAAGCCTAATTGTGGGTGTGTGCATACATATGAGTTGGTTATACTTGTTAAAATGCCATGTTATGAATTCCCATATTGATGTAACCTCTTTCACCATTATATTTGGGAATAAAAGAGGGAAAATGAGAATAAGAATAAGAAAAAAAAAGTGCATTTGAATAAAAGTACTAAGGAGGAAATACAATGGTTTTGAAAATTTGTTAAATAATGATTTATCCTCCTTAAGTTGTATTGGATGGGTAGTTTGAATATATTGCATATTTTTTTGGATGGAACACTCTTTATGTTATAGTCATGTGGTTTATGGTGAGAGAGTAGAATTAAGTTATGAAATATAACTGTTGCATTCATTATAGCTAACGATACCCAATTTTGAATGAATGTTAACTTGTGCACTTGATATCTCATTGAGTTTACTTTTATTTCACTAGCTTGATGGCTTTTATACTACATTACCCAAAACACATCTCACCTTACCCTTTCCCATATTACAACTTTAGAAAGGTCCTTTGATTCATGATTATGCATGTGACTTTTAGTGGTGGAGAAATGAAATAATATGCAAAGTTATGGATTGTTATAATCATGAATGTTGTTTGAGTGTACCCATGGAAATATCTTATTTAAACACCTTTTGTCCAAGTCTACCTCTAGATTACTCAATTTCTAAGAGTAGAAGCTTTGAATGTTGAGTTATTGCTATAGGTTTTGAAAGTCATTCATCTTTACTTATGAATATCTATTCTTAGGAAATATGGAAAATGAGTAAGAGTTTTAGTTTATGATTTTGATTTTGAGGATTTACCCAAGGATAGTCAAAATCTAAGTGTGGGGGAACTTGTTATATGCTTAAATGTTGATTCATTTGATCTACGACACTTAGTGATTAATGCCCTAGATATGCTTAGGATACTCACTTTTGCTCAAATTTGATTTTAAGTACATTTCAAAAGTGAAGGAACTAAAGTGACCTAAAAGCATATTCATTGAAGTCATCCTTTTAAAGTCCATACTCTATTGATTCATGGAGCAAAAAGAAGAATAGGCTTAAAAGAAGAAGAGGTAAGATAGAATGTGAAAGTGAAGAACAAAGCAAGGAAGTAACTTACAGCCAACTAGTGAAGTTGCACAACTGTGAGCAATCTCACAACCGTGCAACCAACTGCATAGGCATGAGACCACTCTCATGCTCATACAAGGGTGTCTCATGGGTGTGAGCCACCACTCACACCTGTGAGGGGCCATGCACAGCTTGAGAGGCCATGCGACCTATCCCTAGTTTTACTATAAAAAGGAATAAGTTGTGACAACAAACAAGGAGAGGAGACAAACGTGATTCTTCACCATTTCTCTTTAGTTTTTAATAAAGATGGAGACGATAGAGGCTACTCCTTGGAGCTTAATGGAGAAGATGGAAGGTTAACTTCCTAATGAAATTTGTAGTCTTATCCATTAATACCCATGAAATTTGTTCATATTGAAGAACAATGTCAAGGTTACATCTTCATTCATTAAAATTCTCTCCATTTTCCAATTTGTTATTAGTCAAGAGCAAAGTTAGTGGATTCATATTTTGGTTGATTATGTCTGAAAATATAAATTATTAAAAAAGCGCCTTATGCTATGCACCTAGATAGCACCAAGATGTACAGAGATTTAAGAGAGCATTTCTGGTGGAAAAGCATGAGGAGGGATGTAGCAGAATATGTAAGTAAGTGTCTAGTGTGTCAACAAGTCAAGGTCGAACACCAGGCACCTTCAGGTAAGTTAAGGTCATTGTCCATTCTTGAGTGGAAGTTGCAAAGAGTAACCATGGATTTTTTTATGGGTTTTCCCAAGACCAGTAGGAAGCATGATGCCATATGGGTTATTATTGATCGTTTGACAAAATCAGCTCATTTTTTAGCAATCAAACAGATGATTCTCTGCATGTGCTAGCAAAGAAGTATATTGATGAGATAGTAAGACTACATGGGATTCAATTTCAGGATGGAACTTGAGCATAGAATTTTGTTTTAGCATAAGAAATAGTCTAAATTCTTGAGGTATGACTTTCCAATCTCTAAACCAAATTGAATGGAATTTTGGTTATTGTTTAAGGAACTCAAGCGAGGCAAGAGGAGCAAGAGGAAAGACATCGCTAAGCAAGTTTATAAGCAAGGAATTCAAGGTGGGTACATGTTTATAATAGAGTAAATAAGCCATTAAATGTTTTCTTTGAATCAAGGAAGTTTAATGATTTCAATCGCATCATAGATGTTGCATTTATTACTTCTTGAATGGATTGTGAAATTGTTATATGTTTGATATATGAATGGTGTTAATGATTTACGAAAAGACTTTGAAAATGATTCTTTTTGAAATGATACATGTTTATAAAATTAGGTTTTCAGAAATGATTTTTAAAATATCTAATGCCCATGGAAAATAAGTTTCGAAAAAATGTGCCATTTTGAGAAACAAATTTACAAGGCATGAAATACATGTTATGTGGGTTTGTGGTGGTCCCCTAAGTTAAGTCAAGTGCACTTTGATCAAAAGCTTCTCCTACCTACCCACTTGTGACATGGAGCTCCTTTACGGACTCTCATAAGTTTACAGCTACACAAAACCATTAAGTGGGATTGTGATAGTTGTTCTGTTCACAGCTACACAAAACTACTATACGAAAACGTGTAGTACGTTCTGTTTGGATCCACCCAAACCATTTTGATGTCCTTTTGTACTTATGAAGTGTTAACAAGTTTGATGCATACATGATTTATAATTGCTCATTAATTGTTTGATAAATTGAGAATTTTGAGAAATAAATGTTTGGTGATTTTCATGCGAAATTACTATAGTTTCCAAAATGTATAATGGCAATAAGTTTTGAAAATGGTTTTTGCTTATTTCTCGATCATAAATCTGTTACCCACGAGGTTTAAGCTCACCCTCATTCTTCCCTCCTATTCAGGTGATGAGTAGGAGATCGAGTAGGTTAAGAGTTACAACATCACTCCGAAATGGCATACCTTTGTATTTTTAAGTTAGATTTTTGGGAATTTAAGGCTTTAGTTGCATTTCAAGTATATTTTTGTATTTTTGGATTATGAAGCAAATGATGTATTTCTGGCTTGAAATGCCATTAAAGCTTTGTAAAACTCTTACTTTTGATGTTAATGAAATATGTGTTTAGATTTGTCTATGATTTTTCTTGTTTCACAAAGTATCCGATTATGGAAATGAGATTAAGATTTTAAGAACTTGTTTAGGGTTAGGTTCTTATCCATTTTGTTTTTGGGTTGAATTGATGAATGTGGTTGAAGGTTTTTAAGTTGGCTTTTAGTATAGGTAGTTTTGGGTTATGGACTCTGCTTCAGGGATTTTTGTCGCGGTGAAGCCAAGAGTTCACTGTGACGTAATTCTCCTGAAGGAAATTCTACTTTTCACATGGAGACTTCGCCGTAGTGAAGTTATACTTATCACTGCAGCAAAATTGACCTGAAGAGTCATTGAAGTTTTCTCGCATATGTTCGCCGCAGCCAAGCTCACCTTTGCTTCCATAAAATTTTTTTTTTAAATTTCCAAATTCTATGCCTTCCTCCATGCTCAAGCTTCATGATCTCATGTTCGATGTTGGGCTTCGAAAATAGGGTACAACATGTTGTGGTATCAGAGTGACTAGATTTAGGTCCAAGTGTAGGACTAGGTTTAGGCATGAATTGGGTAGGTTAAGACATGAAATGAACATGCATTATTTTTTTAAAATGAATAACTTGTATTGTTTTAAATTGTTTCACATGATTTGAAATTGTTTTATACGATTTTAACTGTTTTACATACTTTGAAAATTGTTTTGCATGAACTAAAGGTTTTTAATGGTTTTAAATTGAAGGAGAGAATATGTCGCCTCGAAAGAGAACTCGAGGAGCTATGACTCGATCTCACTCTCGCCAAGGGAGCACGGATGAATCCTATATCCCACAAGATGTTGGGATACATTCTGCTTCAGATTCTGAGGCACTTAGTGTGCAGCATGAAGTGTCACCACCTCCATCTCCTATGCCTTAAGTAAACCCACCAGATATATAATTCTTTCAAGCCTTTACTTAGGCTTTTTCATATGCCATGGGCCAAGGCAAACAAGTTCTGATGCAAGCTCCAGTAGATAGGAGTGGACAGTAAGACAAGCTCTGCAACTATGAAGCAGTAGATATTAATGGAACTACGAATCCAGAAGAGGCTAAAGCCTAGTTGAACAGAACTGAGAGGGTTCTGATTCAGATGAAGTGCTCGGATGAGGAGAAGTTAGATTATGCAGTGAGCTTGCTATAGGGGGACGCACTTCATTGGTAGGAATCAGTGCCCCATAGTCAGGTTATGCCTCCAGTGTTGTCATGGAGAGATTTTATGGAAGTGTTCAGGAAGAAGTACCTCTCTAGGGTTTATGTATAAGAGAAGGCTAGGGAGTTTCTAAATCTCACACAGAGGGACATGAGTGTGAGTGAGTATGAGCTGAAGTTCACTCAGCTTTCCAGATATGGGGCCAACATCATGGAGAACGAGGAAGATAAATTTTGTAAGTTTGAGGGAGGTCTCCATTTGGGGATCAAGGCGAAAGTCTTGATCCCCAATTTCTGTGATTACCAACAGTTGGTAGATGCCGCACTCCATGATGAGAAGCTGGAGATTATCAAGTATGAAGTAAGTAAGAAAAGGAAGAACCAGGAGCAGTTTTCCAAGAAGGGGGTGAGTGCTCCAATACCTGAGAGGGGTGTAAAGAGCTCCTGCACATAAATTGAGGTGGGTAGTAGTGCCTCTGCTAAGAGCAAGCAAGCAAGGGTGTCAGTACAAGCCTCAACAGCAGGAGGCAATAGCAGGGTGGAGAGGAGTAGGAACATAAACCCCCAATGTGAGCATTATGGGAAGCTACACAGGGGAGAGTGCTTCAAGTTATTGGGAGCATGCTTTCGACGTGGAGAGATGGGACATATGATCATGGATTGTCCCCAAGTAACAAGGCAGGAGGGGTCACAATTACAAACCCCAAGGAGAGCTAAAACAGTGGGAACCCAGTCAGCCACTGAAGTGGGCAGTTCTGGAGCTGCAAGGAAGGCTATTCCTCTAGGAAGGCCAAAGGGTTAGGCACAAGCAAGGTTGTTTTCCATGACAAGGGAGGAAGCTGCAGCCGCACCTGAAGTTGTCATGGGTATGACTCAATTACTTAATTCTGAAGTGTATGTCTTGATTGATTCTAGCTCCACGCATTCATTTGTTTCTGTAAGTATGATTTTACATGGTGTGAATTCAGTGCCTTTGAATAGTCCTTTGCTTGTTAGTACACATCTAGGGAGGAATATGATAATCAGTCAAGTGTATAGGGGTTGTGAACTCTTCATTGATGGTGCTAGACTAGTAGTGGATTTACTACCTCTAGACCTAAAAGGCTTAGATGCTATACTTGGAATGGATGTTATGGAGAAGTATTAGGTGAAGTTAGATTGTGGCCTTAAGGATGTGTAATTTGATCTGGGCAATGGTGAGAAGGTGATTTTTAGGGCGGATAGGAAAATACCATCACCAAGAATTATTTCGGCCTTGCTAGCTGACAGGATGATGGGAAAGGGTGTGAAGCTTTCTTGGTGCATGTTGTGGATGTTGATGTGAATGAAGGGAGGTTAGAGGATTTTTCAATTTGTAAGGGAATTTTCTGATGTGTTTCTAGAGGATTTACCTAGTTTGTCACCAGTGAGGAAAATCGAATTTGCCATTGACTTGATTCCTAGTACTGTGCCCATTTCTATACCACCATATAGAATGGCTCCAGCTGAGCTGAAGGAGCTTAAGGAACAGTTGGAGGAACTACTAGAGAAGGGGTACATAAGGCCATATTTGTCACTATAGGGAGCGTCGATTCTATTTGTTAAAAAGAAGGATGAAACATGGCAGATGTGCATTAACTACCGAAGACTCAACAAGGTGACTATTAAGAACAAGTACCCTCTGCCACAAATAGATTATCTGTTTAACTAGCTGCAAAGAGCAAGGGCTTTTCCAAGATTGATCTCAAATCAGGCTATCATCAGCTCAGAATCAAGGAGTCTGATGTAAGCAAGACAGTCTTTAGGACTTGTTATGGGCATTATGAGTTCCTAGTCATGCCATTTGGTTTGACCAATGCTCTAGTTGTTTTCATAGATCTTATGAATAGGGTCTTCTAGGAGTATTTGGATCAGTTTGTCATAGTGTTTATCGATGACATTCTGCTGTATTCCAAAAGTGAATAAGAACATGAGGAACATCTCAGAATAGTATTACAGACACTGAGGGAGAAGGAGTTTTACGCTAAGTTCAGCAAGTATAAGTTTTGGCTTCATGAGGTAATATTTCTTGGACATGTAATTTCAAAGGATGGGGTATATGTTGATCCGAGGAAGGTTAAAACTGTGGTGAATTGGCATGCATCAAAGACAGTGGCAGAAGTGAGGAGTTTTCTGGGTCTAGTAGGATATTATAGGAAATTAGTTGAAGGATTTTCTATAATAGCTGCTTCAATGACTAAGTTATTGAGGAAGAATCAGAAATTTATCTAGAATGAAGAATGTTAGAAAAGCTTTGAGGAGCTCAAGCGCATATTAAATAGTGCTCCAATTCTGATTTTACCTACTAGAGATGAGGGTTATATAGTGTATAGTGATGCTTCAACAAAGGGTTTGGGTTGTGTATTGATGCAGGGAGTGTTGTGTGGAAACGTTAATAAATTTGGAGTGAAAAATAAAATAGCACCAAAAATACCAAGATTTTTATACTAGTTCGACAATGCCTATGTCCAGTTTGGAGATGACTGAGTATTTCACTGTAATTAATGAGAGCATACAATAGTGTTTATCTGTTGGACCCCAAACTTTTATTAGAAGATTAGAATTGGTAAACGAGAAAATTTGGTGATTCGTCCTGAGTAAAGAACAATTGATGAAAATTCTTGAACTAAGAAATGATAGGCAAGGGTAAAGTAGCGAATGAGAAATGTGGATATGTCCAAGTTTTGCTTTGGTGTTTCTAGTGGATAAAAGATTTTGAAGTGAGAAGAATTAAGGTGAAAGTTATAAGTAGAATGAAAGCCAAAAGTGAAGTTGCATTTATGTAGTAAGTTAATGAAGATGTATTTATAGGTGTATATTCTGTGTTGGTGTTCATGATTAATCATGGATTATAAATTTCTTTGTAGATGATATTGATTTGAAATGGAGTTGAGAATGAGGAGTAAATGAAGTAGAACAGGTGATCTTCGTATGATTTGTGTTAAGGAAAGATTGGGAAACAAAATAGGTGGTTGATCTGGAAAATGTTCACGAGATGATGCTTCAGTCTTTTAGCCACAAATTTTTCTCTAGTCACCCAAACGAGATGATTCTTACTTTGGATTAAACTAGAAACATATGGCTACATTTCTTATGAAGACATATAATTTAAATTCTGTCTTTAAGAATCTCAAAATTTGTCATAAAGTTAGGAACTGGGGGTAGTACATTGGTGGATGAATGTAAAGTACGTATTCTGAATTCGGGGGAAATTCTGGATCAATGTAGGCTAGATTAGAGAAAGTGTGTCTTCTAGAAAGTTGTAAGTCTTTCGTTTAGCTTTCCAATGATATATAGTATGGAATTTTTGGACTTCTAAACTAAAAGTTATGATCCTTATAATGGAAGACATATCCTCTATCTTTTCGCTTCTGCTAGGTTTACTTCTTCTGTGTTTTGCTTCTTCTACCTTTTGCTTCTTCTATGATTACATCATCTTCTTCTGTGTTTCTTTTGTGATGACATCATCTTCTTCTGTATTTCGCTTCTTTTGTGTTTTGCTATCTTCTGTCTTTCGCTTCTTCTGTGTTTTGTATCTTCTATCTTTCACTTCTTCTGTGTTTTGCTATCCTCTGTGTTTTGTTTCTTTTGTCTTTCGCTTCTTCTGTGTTTTGTATCTTCTGTCTTTTGCTTCTTCTTTCTTTCGCTTCTTCTATTTTTGTATCTTCTATTTTTTGTTTCTTCTGTCTTTCGCTTCTTCTGTGTTTTGTACCTTATGTCTTTTGCTTCTTCTGTCTTTCACTTCTTTTCTGTTTTTTACCTTCTGTCTTTTGCTTCTTCTGTCTTTCGCTTCTTTTGTGTTTTGTATCTTCTTTCTTTTGCTTCTTCTGTCTTTCGCTTCTTCTGTATTTTGTATCTTCTGTCTTTTACTTCTTCGGTCTTTCGCTTCTTCTGTGTTTTGCTATCTTCTGTCTTTTGCTTCTTCTGTCTTTTCGCTTCTTCTGTATTTTGCTGACGTGTCTTCTTCTGTGTTTTGCTCCTTCTGCTTTTTTTGTGCTTCTTCTATGTTTTGCTCCTTCTGCTTTTTGCTTCTTCTGTGTTTTGCTTCTTCTACTTTTTGCTTCTTCTATCTTTTCACCTGGCCTATCTTCTGCTCCATTTTTGACCTTTCAGAAGATAGAATCTATCTTTGAGGTCTTCATGAAAGTTGTAGATCTTGAAGTCCTCTCTTGAACCATATAAAGAATACCTTAATATAATATCCATAGGGAAAGTTATAGCAATTTTTCCACTTCTTCTATCTTTTTCCATTCGTCCACTTTTTCCTTTAGCTTCATCTAATTTTATTGCCTAGTCCACTTTGGCCCTTCAGATGATAAAATCTAACTGCAGGGTCTTCTTCAAAGATGTAGATCTCAAAGTTCTCTTTGAAATAGTCCTAAGATGATCTTAATTTAACATCTATAGAGAGATTTATTCCATTCGTTTCTGGATAGGTTCAACATGATTGAGGACAAAACTCTATTTGATTCTTTTGGCTATAACTTCTTCTCTAGATGCCCAAATGACTTCATTCTTAAGCCATTGGACTCGTAAGACATTGCTCTACATCTCTACCAATAATAATCGCCATCTAAAGTTAATTGAGAAATATTCAGTGAAAAACATGGTACGGGTAGAATGAGTGTGCTCGTCAGTATTATGAACTGGAGTTATTCCACTGAACATATTTCAGTATTTTGAGTATATCTAGATCTATAGGATTCGAAATGAGATGATTTCTGATTTTTGGTAAACTAGAGACATGAATCTACAAATTGTATGAAGAAATTGGAATCTAATTCAGTTTCTAAGAGGTTTAAATTTTGGGTAGAAATGTGCATAGTATACTGATTTGGACAAGAGTAGTCAAAAAAAATGTTTGAAGTCTATCTTTCGAATCACTGAATCGAATTAAATGATTTTGGTGTCACTAGAAATTTAAGACAGCAGGGAACATTTTCTAGAAGAAAGTGCTATGTCAGATTGTTCAAGGGTATTTTTGGTAAGACACTTAAGATTAAAAGAACATAAGCTTATAAAGAAGAATAATATGGACTTTTTGGACTCATTAAGGGCATAAAAGGAAGATGAAATTATGGTCTTGCTTTTAAGTAAGAAGCAAGAACGAAATTGGGGGAGAAGAAGGAGAGAAAGAAGAGAAAACAAGCTAGGGTTTCACTTGTGTTAGTCTTCAAAAGAGATTTTGGAGTTGTTCAAGAAAGAAAAATGGTTGAGGAAGAGAAGAGCTTCCCTTTTGAGCTAAAGATCCCTTCATTTGGTGAAGAATGAAGGGATCAAAAGACAAGAGGAATAAGAGAAGAGGAATGTTTGAGCAAGGCTATTAGCAAGGAAATCAAGGTGGGTACATGTTTATAATAGAGTAAATAAGCCACTACTGTTTTCTTTAAATCAAAAAAGTTTTTTTATTTTCATTTGCATCTTAAATGCTGCATGATTGCTCATGAATGATTGTGAAATCTGCTATATGTTTGTTACATGGTTTGAGTGATATCTTTTGGAAAAGATGCATGTTTATGAAATCAAGTTTTCAAGATATACGTCAAGCATGTGAGAAGCATGTTTTTATGAGAATGTGCCATTTTGGGCATCACACTTATAAGATTCTGAAAACTATGTGTTATGTGGGTTTGTGGTGGTCCCCTAAGTTAAGTCAAGTGCACTTTGATAAATAGGCTTCTCCCGCCTACTCGCCAGTGGCATGGAGCTCCTTCATGGACTCCTATAAGTTCACAGCTACGCAAGACCATTATGTGAAAATGTGTAGTACATTCTATTTTGGATCCACCCAAACCATTCTGATGTGCTTATATGTTTATGATTTGCAAATAAGTTGAAAAATGCATAAATTGTATTGTTTATGTTTGTGATTACTTGACAAGATAAAAATTTTGAGAAACATGGGTTTTATGGACTCAATGAAAGTTTTCTATGGCAAGTAAAATGGTTTCAAAAACTTTTGCTTATCTTTTTATTATAAA